>JAGDQP010000731.1:0-86320 GCA_022664845.1 Lepisma saccharinum
AATTTATCGACTTCCTCAATTGGGACTTCCTCAGTTGGGCATATATCACTAAAACATCCACGGTGTCAGTGTTGCCAGCCGATAGAATTGAATTTCTGCAAAGGCCGTTCAAAGTATCTACACACCTGTGGATTTCTAGCAGTTCTACGGAATAATAGTTTGTGCATCTGCGTTTCTTTCTTTCACCCTCTTGCAGTATACTGTTATTTGTTTGTACTTATCTTCTATAATTATATAAAATTCAATATCAGGGGGTTTGTGTTTATTTGTTTTGAACGCTATACAATTCTACATCCCTTGACGGATTCGAAAGAAATTTGGCACACATATAAGGATTAACTGCTGCATTAAAGGTTGACACCCCCAGAAAGGAGAGGACGGAGGTGTCGGTTCAATCAATTAATAAACCATGATTGTCAGATATATCCCTACAGGCTGAGCAACCCATACCACAATGCAGTTTGCCGGGTTGACTACCTTCAAGTGGGCAAATATAAAAATCCTTCCTTTCAATTTATTAAAAACAGCTATCCTAGTTCTCGGTTCAACACCCCGCAGAGATGGAGGTAAGGGGGTGAAACTCCCCTGGACCCTGCACCAACGGGTGGGGAAATCAGCTGGTGTTCATATATGTGGAGGTCTATTACAGCTAATACGCCACGAAACGGAAAAAAGACAACCCGGGTTAAGACGTTCTTCCAGCGAACTTCTCAATTGAAGGGGAAGGGGGGGGGGGATCTACGATGTAATTGATCTAAGGTAGATTTTGGGGGTTCAGCTCCCCATAGTCTCCACCCCCTTTGTAGCGCCGTCTTTGCTTTTCATATACTGAAATGCTCACATAATACCTATTATAAATTCTCCCTCCTATCTCTTTCGGCGACAACACCTTGCTTGATGCGTTTGAGCAAAATTCCGCTGGTTGTCGCATCCGAACTCAGGACCTCGACAATGAAAAGCCAACGCTGCAGGAACTAAGCTACGTTACGGCCGCTTGATTTGTGTAATTGAGTAAAGAAAGAAAGTTTCATTTTAAGAAATCACTACGTCTACTTAGTGGTCAGGGATATTCTGTCAGTGACGGAGAAACAGAAAACCACGAGACACAGATGCGGCACCGGATTTCGAACCAATAAGCATCCGGTCTGAACAAGAGTTACCTTTATAACACCTCGTTCATCTTTCCAAATCGGACACTGTGTAGACCTGATTGGTTTAAAGGATACCTATTTGCCTTCGAATAGGAAACCTCTTGTTTTAAAATATCAAGGTCCAAGTTATTCTGGTAGGTTCCGTTTAGGCTCACTCAATCACACCAGACGAATGCTGAGATGGTACATTGAATTAAGATCAGGGACTATCACCCTTCTTTCCCCAAAAAATGAAACAGCTCATGTCATTCGATTATTATCATTTCGGATGGGTACGGTGAAGGCATATAGGTCTTGCTGATGAGTTTGTCTGTTTCTCCAGGCGAATACCGGGGTGATATCTAGATTAAGGCTTAAGCCGCTGCACTTTCTATTCCTATTCCAGAAAGACTACTTACTGAGGGACGTCATCCATCATCCATCCATAAGATAAAAACAGGTTTCTTTGAATTAATTAAATCAGACGTCCGACTGTTCCTCAACTAGAGAAGCCATTTGGACTCTGAGTTTGAGCCTGCAAACGGGTCAGATTTCTTCTAATTTCCAAAGGTTCTTTACCCCCTCACCCAATTCAATTATTCCACATAAAAATAGAACCTCGTGCACGTGGAATTAAGGGGAAAAAATTACCGCGAAACTTACAAAACCCACAAATATTTTCAATGAAGAATCCGTTAACATATATGAAATGGAAATGGTATAGGGGAATTGAAGAGAAAAGATGTTATAGCCTTGAATGTCAGTTAACCTAATATATTTGTGAAACTACACTATTTAGAAGTGGAACATTAATCAATCAGTAATAACAATCATTTAAAAAGAAAACCAAAACTAGGTAATGTCGGAAGTATGAACATACATGTAATGTATGTACTAAAAGAAATTTTAAGGAAGTACTTATTTAAAAAAAAAAAAAAAATAGAACAGGCATACTTATTAGTAACGAAGAGGCGAGAAAAGAGAAATGTTTTTCCTGGCCATGAAAAGTTAGATAGAGAGGCAAGTTTTGTTACCTCATTTTATTAACGAATGGAAAAGCGTTGCACACAAAATTGGCCAAATAGAGGTCGCAGAATTTCATTCCTACTTTTTTTCTAATCAACTGTGACATCTTCCGAAGACGAAACCGCAATTTCCGCTCAAGAGATCATCAGGAACATACATATAATCACACACATACAGAGAGAGAGAGAGAGAAATGGGAAGACAAGTGTCTATCAACTCTGGCTCCGGAAACTGCTCTTTAAAATGTACTCCCCACCCCCCCGTCCCCAACAAAAAAGAGCGGAAAGATGAGCACTGGCAACTCTCATAATGTATTATGTAGGCCACTGCAAAGCGACACGTGACTCTCCAAAGTACTGAATAATGTTTGTGTTTTGTCCTTCCACTTCTGTTATTTTTTTTCTCTGCTGATCATAACATGTCCCCCCCCTCCCCCTCTCAAACTATTCCTGGAGGCCGTAGAGACAGAAAGAAAACCCAAGGTAGGAGAAGTGGTAACAACAACACAGTCACCAACCACACCATCGTTTTTCTTCGATATCCTCATTTCGAAGCATCGTGCATTTAGTCGTGGTGATATCTACAAGCAAGTTGAGGTCATTGACCCCATGCAGGAGAACACACACATACACACACACTTTTAAGTATACCTACATTTACAAACACGAGATATTGAAAGTTAAAAGAGTGGGACAGTGTTACAAATACAAATTGACCGTCCTTCCATTTTGCCTTCAGGTGATAGTGCTATTGGTATTATTATTATTATTTGGATCTACGTATCCTTCCTGGCTACCGGACGTAAAGGAGGTACCTAGATCAAAACCTTTATTCATTCAATGCTCCGTAGTCTAATTCATATGTGGAAACGACCTGCTGATTCTTTAAATTCCGCTCCCTTTTAATTATTCCAAAGATGTGCCACAAGGAAGGATATAACAAAATATCGCCACATGTAAAGAGTACCTTGTCATGCAGGACATCACTATTACACTACTACTCCAGTAAAACAAACTGAAGTGGTTGATGATTCCCGAAAAAAAAAAGTTTTTTTTTTTTAGTTTTTAGTCCCACCCGTCTTAACTGACGGACTGCCCTCTTTGGTCTTCAACGCCCAACGAAAAGGCAGAGCGGCCACCGGAAGGTCCGCCTCCTTCTTGCATAGACACACATATCCACTACACTACAGACTCACACCTCCTTTCCCCCTCCCCCTTCCCCAGCAAGTACCACCAGCCGTTGTCCCAAACAGGTAACTTCCAACTCTCCTTTCGGGAAGCCTGAAGAACAAGAAAAGAAAAAGAAAAAAAATATGGGATTACTTGCTAACTACACTAACGGAGACAACGCAAGTTGCCCCCCAGCAAACAGCTGATGACTCAGTATAAAAAGAGAGCGGGAAGTAAGAACACGTAATTCCTCACAGCACAACCAACCATCCGACAACACCACCACCTCAGTCACTCGGTACTGATCTATCCGTGTGTGCGTGTGTGTGTCCGCTCTCATATACGCACGTTCTGGTTGTTTTTATTTCTCATTCAATTTTTTTGGTGTATTCATCGAAACTGGACAGTTTGTCAGAAGACACTTTTTAAGTTCTACAAACGTTTCAGTTCGCGTCGTGACACCGGGAGTTTGGTAATTTTTTTGTCATCTTCAAAATCATGATTATTCGAGGACTTCAGTGGATTTTGAGGTCCATCCTCGAACAAGATGTGGCCAAAACTTTATTAGTGTTCACAGTTGTTCTGATTGCAGTTCGATTACTTCAAGAATTGCGGGAGATCCGGAGACTTCCTCCGGGACCATGGGGTCTTCCACTTTTTGGATACCTCCCATTTTTGAAAGGTGATGCACATCTGCATTTTAAGGAGCTCTCGTGGAAGTATGGACCGCTCTTCAGTACACGCCTGGGCAATCAGCTGATTGTCGTTCTCAGTGATTATAGAACCATACGGGAGGCTTTCCGCAGAGAAGAATTCACAGGACGTCCAAATATGGAGTTAAATCACATTGTTGAAGGCTATGGTAAGTACCAACAATATTCGCTTTTAGAGATTCTCACAGTTAGTATCGCTATTTTGAGTTAGAAGTAATGTGAGAACCAAATCCAAAATAGGGTACCATTGTTGCAAACGTGAATAGCTATAGGACCGCGAATTTTTCTTATGGTATTCACAAATATATTCAGTTAGTGCTGGTGTAATTAAGGCATCATATTATTTTGTTTATTCTTTCTCTTAAACACGAGTAACGGTCGAAGAAAAGCGTTTGATATCCAGTGCTAGGTTACATTACTTGTTTTTTATTTTTTAATTTATGCACGTAATTAATGCGTTAGTAAGTTATTAAATTCCGAGAACACCACAACAGAAATCAAACTCGACGTCATTTACTTGTTTTTCCTTTTTTTTTCTTTTAACTTTGACCGGCGCCAGCAGGGTCCGTGTTGTATTGATATGAAGCTGTTGAATATGACTGTTGAAACATATATTTCGCAAAATGTCCTTCGTTTGAAAGTAGAGCTATTGGCAAACAACATTCCTATCGCTAATTATAGGTTCCGTTGTATTCGTTCTATGAGTTGTTCCTCCCAGCTCCGCACCACAATATAATATTTTCTTCATCCCATAATGTTAGGTAATTTTCATATTGAGGAGAGTTTTCATCTTCTGTATTGTTTTTGAATATGTGCAATGTGTTGTGACAGGAGAGTGAACATTGCGAAGGACAGGAATTGCAAGATGTTAAAGGTCAACCCAAAAGAAGGAAAATAACATTGTGACCAATGCTGTTCCTTCTGGTTATGGCTTGTGTAATGTTTAGTGCTTAGAAAAGAAAAACGTACCTAAAATTGTCCTGAGGGTTCCGGGTTTTGAACTCAGATAACCTTAATGCGAAATCATTGATATTACAAACAACATGCATGACAATTTGTCCAGAAATTGGTCAGTGAAACTAAGTATTGACAATAGCATATCTGTAGAGGACAAATGTGAAACAAGTTCAATTTTCAGGATAATATAGATTTCTCGGAGGATCTGTTCCGAATTGGTGTTTAACGCTGGTTTAGTAATGTTATTTATCATCAAAGGTCCCTCAACCGGCTACTACATCGGATGGCCTTCCCGTAAGCTATAGCAATTATTCGCACTCCGCCCATAAGACCGGGAAAGAAAGTGTAGTACGAAAGAATTAATAATAAAAAGAAACAATAATTTGTTAACTAGTTAACCTGAATTAACGTCATAAAATAAACAAAAAGAAAAGAATAATTAAACGTGTAATAAAGGCAGGCAATCATTGGTCTTTTTTTTTTTTTTTTTTCAAACTATGGTCATTTATAGGTATGTGTGTATAAGAAAGCAATATTCCAGCCCTTGCTTTCCTGTATTTTCGTTAAATAATACAGTATTCGGCAACAGAATCTCACCGACTTTCATTTCCAGTGTAGAGAATATAACCATTCTCAAGCCGACAGACACATTTCAGATTACTATTTTTGCTGATCAACTGACTCTATTCCTTATTAGTGAATCGTGTACTCGGTCTGAGCCTTAGATGCCTAAAGGACATAAATAAAATTCAATTCAGTAAATCGTATAACTTGGAAATATTATTGCTTATAGTTGAATTGAATCTTATCCATGGTCTTTAGGCATCTTGGGCACAAATTGGAATAGAGTAGCGGAGACAATGTAGTAAGAAAACCGGCTAGGACCTAGTTTGATAATACCACCCCGGCATTAGATTGCCGTGACTAAGGAAAAATCCTGGATAAACCTAAGTAAAAATGACCGGCCGTTGGGATCGTTTTCAGGACCTGCAAAACGCGAAGCCAAAGTTCTAGTAACTGAGCTACGGGTACTCGGTTCATTTGTTTGTTTTACACACGTATCACATATTTAAAGTTTGTTTATTATGTGATAAAAGAACTAAGGCTTAAGAGAAACACCGGTGTTAAATTAACACCACAAATACAAAAAAAAAAAAAGAACTAGTAACCTAAAATCCATTGTAAATGTACAAAACGAAATATTAATTCGGCACCTGCCGCCGCAACCGAGAAAGCGATCTTTCTCAAGTGAGTACCTGCCTGCCTGTTCCAGTGACAGGTGAGAACGTGTTTCACGTTAGGGACACTGCGATTGCATGTGGTGATGTTTAAATGATCCTATAAATGTGAGTAGTGAGATACTCTCTCAAATTTGTATAGAAGAAATTGTATTATTCTTTTAATGTTACAGTTTTGTTACATAAAAAAATTATTTATGTCTAGGTGGGAAAATATCTCACCCCACTGTATTTCCTTTCAAGTTATTTAATTTTACAGAATAATATATAGTATTCCTTCTTATTAATGTTCCACTGGAGAAATAAAACTGGAACCTAGTCTGAGACAAAGTATTTTGAATACGAAGAGACTGAAAGAGCATACTTAAAAATTATTTCAAATTACCTCCTGTCTCAAAAATTGTTAGCAGATAGCTTTCGATACGTTCATTTAAATCTCTCAATTAGCACTTATATTTCGTGTGATAACGTCTCTACCTGTCAATTTATGTCCCTGGTAGGACACAAGTGTTTCGGGGACGACTTTAAATTGTAGATGCTGTCCTTAAGACGTCTTCATGGAAGACAATGATAAACCATCATTGGTTCATTTTGCCCAGGGACCTTCCGATCATGGACCAACCTCCGAGCACAACACCTGCTGTAATCATCATCCTTATTTCATGTCGCGTACATATTAGCTTTCATTTCGCCCAGTATTGAGGCAATGCCACACTTGAGATAATCGGTACCGGCAATTGAACGCGATATCCTCCGATTACGAGCTCCAACTTATCTGAACGCAATAGTTGTAAATGAGAATCCAGTACATAACAACATTATTTTTATATACCGAAGTCGTGCAATATGAATATTTCCAATTAAAAAAAAAAAGTCCACCGGTTATTTTTTTTAAAATCCCGATTGTACTTCAAATGAAGCATGTTGAACACTTGAAAACACGCCTGTAGTTACCGCGAGATCCGATGAAGTTGTGGAGTCAAAATCTATGATAATCTTTACTTTCTGGACCTTAAGGTAGCTGCACACGAAAAAGAACCAAGTTAAGCGAAGCAAAGGGAAGCAGAGCGGTTCCGTACTAAACCACCTTTTTTTTTTTGCTACGCTTTTAGTCCCTCGTTGAAATCTCTCCTTCATAGAGTAATTACTCTCAGTGAACTCTAACTACGAAAATTAAACGCCACCACCAATGAAAGTTATCGGATTGTTTCTCAAACTGCAGAATAAATGAATGAATTAGAAATGTGTATGCAGTAACACTTTCCACTAATGTTAGTTCAACAATCTATCCGGTTGACACTGAAAAAAAAAAAAAAAAGGAAGATTCCAAATCTTCAGTAATGATCAGAAAGTTAAAAGAAGAGTAGGTCTTTCGATATTTCGAACGTGAGAAATTGTGTCTCTAGGTTTGGGTGTCTCTTTACTGTTACCGTTAGGCCTAATGGTGCAGCGAAAGACCTTCCAGACATTTTACGGTACGTTGGCTGGCTTGGAAAAGTTGCACTGATGGATGAATTCAAAGACATCATAAAGACCAGAAAAGATTTTTGCTATCGAATTCATTTGTTTTCCTTCTTCTCTTGAAAACGAAGAAAGCTGTTGGTTGTTCTTTCCGACAGCAAGCACAGAAAAAGACAGGTGTATAAAGAAACAAAAAAAAGTACTTCTTTAGCTCCAAGAGTACAGACTTGTTGGCGCCACACCGACCTAATTCTCTGAGCACTCGTCGGCGTGAGCACGCTTCTGTGTGCGATTAGCGCGCTCTGCCAGTGATCTCATCAACCAAAAGGGAATCAAATGTTTCCATAATCGGTCTTAATTTTTTTTTTTAAATGACGAAACAATAGATATAGAACTCCGTTCCGTATACGCTAATCCGGTAACCGCGGTTGACAGCGGCCTGAAAACATAAAGTGGAAAATTCCAAATTCCATTCATACAAGAGAGACAGACAACTAACTAACCCTATGCCTTACGGAACTCATAAGTTCATCGCCGCAGTAACAATCATTCCCATTGGATTCTATCATGCTGAACCTCAAGCTAATTTCAACATGAATATCTACTTCTCGAAGGTCTCTTGTAATATTTAACCCCAACGACGTCTCGGTCTTCCCAATGGTCTCTTTCGTTCCGGCTTACCAACCACAATATAATATAATCTTTATTGTGTTTTTTTTCATTCGAGCTACACGGCCTGCTCATCTTAGCCGTCCTGATAGCATTATTCATATAACATTGGGCAAATCATACAATCTTCTGCATTTTCCGATCATCTCGTCCCGTCTACATTATATTTTTATACTTACTGTATTATTCGTTATTGTTCTTGATGTCTTATTGGGTGTAATTTATAACTTAATTTTATTATTGTGTTCGTTACTGTCCATGGTTGGAATATCTCTCCCACCCCGGGCAAATATTGGGGTAATATATCAGTATATTATATTATTTTCAGATACCGGAAACTGGGTGATCCTCTTCTGTGTAATAAAGGAATGGAAAACATATATATATTTTTTAATATTCTATTCTGCCAATTGCTCTATTTCAATGTGCTAACTGGACTTTGAAGGCTAGTTTTCTTTTCGACTTCGATCCCCATCAACATTCATCTCTTATCAGGTCTCATTACTGTTGATGGTTGAAGCCGAACATGGAATTATATTTGGCTTGTAATGAAAAATATGATAATCATGAAAATCTTCCATTCTCTAAAGTCAGCATCAGGAAATAAGACGACTGTAATGAACTACGAGTTACATGTAGCGCAGTGGTTACGATCGCGTACCTCAGAAGGAAACTTGTGAGGTATAACAGGTTCGAGTCCTACTGCTAGCTATCCTGACTGAGGGTTTTCCTCAGTTTTAGCCTACCAAGCGAACTCTGTGCATTACTAATTATTATTACCCCCCAAAGAGAGTATGCCGAGGGATGTCATCTCTTGGACTTATAACGGGGTTAAGTATCATACCTGGTCTATAGGAAGTATAGTCAATTCAATGTCCTGTTATCGAGAACATCCCCAGCTTTGGTCAACAATCGATAGAAACCATACGAAACTCCATTTACACTCTCCGAATTTTGACTTTACACCCCACCCCACCCCCAAACTGAAAATCCTGGCGGAGTTCCTGGGTCTTATAATACTAATTGAGCTTCATATCCAATCAGATACAGGGAGAGACAGAAACGCTACTAGTAACATATTCCTAGAATACCCATTTAATGTTCTTTCAAGCATGTTCTATGAATATTGAGGCAAATATTCTAAACTATTCTACGCATATTGGGATTTTAAATAGATATTTCCTGGCCTATTCTATGCTATGTTAGCAGATGTTACCTTTACTTCCAATTCAATAAATAGTTTAACCTTAGTTATAAACTGAACACACTGTCATTGAATCTGGTCGAACGATGATTATCAAAGAAAAAAATCATAGACTTATGATTCATTTAGGTTATATTTGCATAAACTCGTTAAAAATTATGATTCCGAATATAAAATCAAACTAATACTAACTCTCTCTCTCTTTTTTTATAAAACAGGTATAATCAATTGTGATGGTCGTTTGTGGAAAGATCAGAGGAGGTTTCTTCACGATCGCTTGCGTCAGTTTGGCATGAAATGTTTTGGAGCTGGCAAAGAACAAATGGAAGCTAGAATAATGGTAAGTGTTCTGTTGCTCAAATCTTAGTATTAATTGTTAATAATTAATTATTATTATCAGACATCTTTAAATCAAAATTCGAACATCTTGAAAAATAAATCAAATTGATCAAACCATTTTTTATATCTTACCGACTGTTGTTGAATTGTATTGTAAGGCCTTCAGGTATCTTTTAGTTCAGTCCGAGATAAGGTAGAGAGGACAGGGCTTAGTTTGAAGGTGCCATTCCGGCATTACCTTGATGTGACTGTGGAAAAACCTCAGTGAGGATGGCGGATCACTGATTCGAATCCAGGACCTCTCCAATAAAAAACCAACGCTCTATCAACTGAGCCACGACACATTGTATTGGTCTCTCAGTATGAATAACCAAATAGTAAGGTTATCTGAGACAATTGGTTTTGCTAAGTGGAGTTATATCGAACTCCCTCCGAATTTATTTTAATATTTAACTTAATTAGCGTTACTATGTGTAAAAAAAACTGCCGCACAGGAGTTTACGCCTACAAAGGGTTGAACTGTTAAACCTCTTTTGCCATTTCTGTAGGCAATGATGTACTTGAGGATATGTTTTATATCATTACTTGAGAATCCCTATTGGGACTAATATTCATCTAACAAAAATGTGAGATTTCCTCTGGTATTTTAAAACTCAGGCTGTTTTTTCTTCCCTTTCTATTCCCCACGAATGATGTTAATAACATCACAGACTGAAGTAGAACGTTGTCCACAAATAGTTTAATATTGAAGAATTTATTTCATCAAATTGAATGATTTCAATCAAGCAACATACAAAACATGTAAACATCAATAAATCAAGAATGATTTTCCATCATTTTCTTTTTTAAAAAAAAGAAGACAAGATAATGTGACAACTTCATAAATCACTTACTGTACATGTTGTCTGGTGGGTGTGTGATAGTTCAAGGGTTTTCACTTGAGTCAGTCGTATGCAGGTGATGCGAGAGAACCTTTTTTACCAGGTCAATGGCAAACAAGTTGCAACCGAGTTTGGTTAGTTCCTGTACAAACTAGTATACCGACGACCACTGCGAGTGAATATGCATGCATGCATGGTCATATGGTTTTATTCATTGTTCTGTCTGTGTTGTAATCGTCGTCGGGACGATTGCGTTTTTGTTAACACGATGATACTTAAGTCACTTAACATGAAGAGCTTGGCTTCTCGTCAGCCTCCGAGTCATACAATTTTTCAAGGTAACATCAATTTGGACCTTCCGTGAATCGTTGCACAACATTTGCAAACAAATTTTTCTTCTTCTTTAAGATTGTGCACAACTACAAGGAGACTTATAAGAAAGCATGAGTTTGTTATGTCATGTCACGTCTCTTTCAAAGATGTAAAAATGGTTTTATTTCCTTTCTCGTTGACCCTGCCTCAAAGATTAGAAGAACTATTTTTTTATTTTCAATCCATTACAATATGGTGTGGATAATTGAGAAGATGCGATATTCTCTACAATAACCTTTCAAAATCTTACATCTGTATACCAGACAGACGACTACAGAATACATGAAACGTCACGTAACGACCTTCGGTAAAAACTCTCGTAGGGGTAGGGAACGGACAATATTTGTCGGTAGTATACCAGTATTCGCCTGAGGAAACGGAAAAATTTTGAGAACTCAGTATGTCATGCAGTAAACCTTGAACCTGCTTGCCATCAAAGTATCGACCTGAAGTCTGCGACCACTAATTCCAGGACTAAACTTATTACTTAACATGCTCCTGTATATATTATATACATTTGTTAGCGATCTAACATATTAGGTTATAGCACTTGTCTATTGCTTTCTTCCATTGCTCTTCTGAAGAATAGGAGAGAGAAAGGTAGGGATATGGCCACTGTCTAGCTCCCATTCCAGCATTCACCCGGTAGATCTGAGGAAATCTCTGGAAATCCTCAATGAGAATGGTTGATAGCAAGACTCAAACCTGCGTGTATCCTCAATGCCGATCCGAAGTCCCCGACCGTAACCAGTAGGCCATACGAACTGGGTTCGCTACCTTTCTTTTCCTTCAATAGCTAAAATGTTGAAATATATATATATTCAAGATGTATGAGTGTGACTTGCTGGTATTAGGTTTATGTGCGCACTAAACTTGGGAAACATGAGCACAAAGCAGTTATTTTTACTTTGCTGAATCTAAATAGTAAAAAGATTATTATAACTGTTATTTTTCAACATAGATGAAAAACACAATATATGTTGGAAAAGTCGTAACTTTTATACAGAACGATCTAGAATGCAGAAAGGTTAACGACCTCGTCAGCTAATTCATTCATCTCATACTCAAGTGATATCATTCGAAGACATTTCTGTTTGCCTACCCCGGGGGTGACAAGAGGCGTATATAACAATGGAATCACCTTCCTTGGCTTTGACAAAAGATAAAAGAGATAATGCCAAAAGACCTATAGAAGATGATTCCCGAGGAGGTCATTGTACGTAAACAAGCTATCAAACAGTTGCCAAGAATGTGATATTTCATAGATGTATATATGTCTTGAAAAGAATGACGTCTTTCAAGAAGAGCTGAACATGAAATAGTGTATTAAGACGGAATTGCAAGAATGACGTCTCTGGAATTTGTAAATTAAGAAATTGGTATGCCTTTTCTGCAAACGAATATCGTTTCCTTTGACAGCTGTCTTGGACAAAAAAATATGCTGCTATCATGGTGCAGTTTGAAATGACAAACATGCGGTATTGGTCTTGGTACTCGCGCCCTCTCTTATTAGGGATATTTGATTTACATTGCTAATATCTTATTTTACTCTGACTTGCTTATTTGGTATTCCCCTATCCTAACGTGTGCAAAAAAGAAAGAATTGTAGACTATTCATACGGAACTCGCAAGTTCATCGCCGCAGTAACAAAGGTTCGCTATCCTAGACTATGTCAAACTAGTTTCCATCCCGAACACCTACCTCTCGAAGATCTCTTCTATAATATCTTCCTTCCAACGACGTCTCAGTCTACCCAACGGTCTCTTTCCCTCCGGCTTTCCAACCACGATAAAATATAATGTTCATTGCCCCTCCATCTGAATATTATCATAAACAAGAAAAAGCTCGTGGTCCTGGTTTTACAGTGCAATGAAGGGCCAGTACCTACCAAACGTGTTTCATTTAAGGTGGGTGTTCTATGATAAGCACAACTGCTACCATTATCGTTTTATGTAATTTCTTGACCGGAGTCCGCTATTTCTTAACTCAAAGAACTTCCCCCTTGGAATCACCATGATATAGTCAACACTGAAAAAAACAAAAACATTAGTGTATTCTCGAATTTGGAACAGTTCCTAACAAAAATGACTGTTGTAACCATTTCGTTAAGCAGGAATTAAAACTATTGATTAAATCCATGTCCAGGGCTCGATACACGTTGCAAACACATGTGGTTCGGAGTCCACTGTAAACTGTAGGGTGTGTTCTCCATTAGATGGAAGACAGTGACAAACCATAATCGGTTCGCATTGCACAGGGATTTTCGGGTCATAGTTTTGCTTACTTCAATTTGATGTAAAGTAGCGGTGTTACAGGTGACTGTCGGTATCTTAATAATTGCTTGTTATTTATCTTCTAATAGATGTGTCTTTCAAGTTAGGTAGTCTGTTGGACCCCGTTACATTTTTTCTCTCTTTTTGTTTAGTTTAGTAACAAACCAAGCGAAAATGAATGTGCAATGGTGACTATGGTACATTGGAATTCGATGCAGTTTTGCTCTGTTTTATTATATTTCTGATGACGTCAATAACAACGAAACACCCTCAAAATACATTAAACATACTTGAATGTCGCTCGGGGTTTGACGTCAAATACATACCAAAGATGATCAGTACATGATGAGGAATCTCTTTCACTTTTATCTTAAAAGCAGGGATTCGAAAGGGAAAGTAGCGAATACGTCAATGGTTTCTTTGTAAATTTAGCAAAAGCAATTTTGTGTTTCCATATGAAAGCCAAAGGGAGACTGAGTGTGATCTTCCAGACGTCTGTATTTCGGTATTGACTTGGTTCTTTCAGCTGTTCGATTAGTAGAGCAACTGGTTCCAGAAGCACGTTTCAACATGAATTTATTTGATGTTTATGAACAATTGTTTAGTCAAATCACTTGATTCAATGGTTAAACATCTCTTTCTTACTCCTTTCACTAACTACTCTGGAATGCCGTCTGCCTGGAGTGTCTGACGGGGCTCCTCAGAAGATGAATGTACTTGTTCAAACTTGAATTTATTATTCGAAGCGAAAGACACAATAGGTATAATACTTACGATTTACTTTTCTACGTGATGTTTTGTGTCCACTGACCTACACAACGAAAACCGGAAGGAGATTATTTTTCACATATACACAATGGCATTGCTAAAATTCCTATCCTCAGAGAAGACTGGACTGTTTTCCTGACTTCCCAAAACAACGCTATAATAATGAACATCTGTACACCTCTCGACAAGTACAGAGAATTCCTACCAGAAAAAAAAAACGCTAACGGAAAGGACAACGACAGTGTTGCCTTACGAACATACAAATGCCCCATTTTCTATTGTCAAAATCTACACATTTCAACATACAAAGTACATAGTGCAATCCATTGACCTATCTAAAACGATACTGGACTAATCGATACACTTAAAAAATAATTGTTTTGTTCAGCCAGGGAGCGGAGGGAACAGTTAATCTCGATCGTCCACTTCCAGTCTATTCCAATATGGGCCGAATTTCCAGTTTAACTCAGTTTTTACTCTTGTTTTCGTTGTGCGGCCAAGTCTGTAATTACGTATTAATTCTTGCAAATAACGTAAATATTATTTAGATGATGTGCTATTATATGTACAGTCCGGTACGTGTATAACTCAAGAATTAATACTTATTTTTTTTTAAAAAAACGTACAGTGACAACAAACTTAAGAAATTGAGTTAGATCTGAAAGTTCGGTCCATTTAGGGGTTGAAAGGAAAATTGACGAACGAAGGGAAATGTTTGCTCTCGCGTCTATCTTCCTATACTAATCGATCACTCCGGTATTATTACATATAGCTGAATGGTGAGATCAGCTATGGTTTTCCCATCTCTTGAGCAAAAGCACCGAACAAATGTTTATATGTATCAACTTTAGGAACAGAAACTTAACATGATAATAATGTAAGGGTTAAAGTTTGATCAGTAAATTGGTTGCTTAATTGTGCTCATTATCTGTAAGTTCCTTCGGTAAAAAAGTTAAGCAAACGTCAGGCAGAAATTTGCGTGGCATTTACCAGGATACAGGGTATCCTGCTATAGGGTACATTCCCTTCCTTTTCTTCTATTTTGGTCTTTCTATTAAAATACAATAATTTTACATTGTTATGCAATTCAGAATGGTTTCAGTATTAGTTCTAATTGCATTATTTCTTCCTTTTTGTTTACAGGGTGAAGTTGAATCCTTTTTGCGAACGCTGTCCAGAACCAAAGGAGCGCCTACTGATTTAAATCCTCACCTGGCCATGTCAATCAGCAATGTTATCTGTTCGATGATGATGAGTTTAAGGTTCCATCAAGATGACTCAAGGTTTAAGCGATTCATGTACCTGATTGAAGAAGGATTTAAGTTGGTCAGCGTAGTGGCAGCCGTCAATTTTATCCCAGTGATGAAGTATCTGCCTAAATTGAAAACAACATTTGAAAAATTGGCCAAGGTAAGAAGACGATATATTTTTTTTGATCATCTCACTATTAAACAGCTAGTTTATCAAGCACACATTTCATCTGGAAGCTTCGTTCTTACATCCTATTCGTTGTAGTACCATGTCTTTTGATCTGGCAATATTGCCTGTTATTTTAATTTATTAAATGTGGTGATAGTACCATTGAGCTGTACGTAACGATACTGGACTGCTCGATTAGTATCTAAAGATAAACAGATTCCAGAACAAACATTTAACAGTTTTTCGGTTAAATACAAAATGGTAAAGAAACTTCCTATTCTAACTCAGATATTTACACTTATTGTTTTTATTTAAATCTTGATTTTTGAGTTATCCACGTACCGAACTGTGTATATAATAGCATATCCTATATATAAGTTCACGTTATTTCCAAGAATTAACGTATACATTAAAACACTGGCCGCATTCTTCGATAACAAGCGTAAAAAATTGAGTAAGAACTGACACATTTTTTATTTTGGTCTATATTTGATTAGGGTGGAAATGCACAACCAAGTTTAGCTGTCTCCTCCACTCCCTGGCTGTTTTTTAAAGACATCGAGCAGTTCAGAATCGTTTTAAATGGAGATTAATGGTTAGCACTGTAACGTCTCCTTTCTTCACGTTTTAGTTGATAGCCATGAAATTGGAAGCTTTGACACTGTTCGTAATGGTGCTACTTACTTATGTTACATATAAGGCGTTCAGAAGTCAACAGAATTAAGATATTCAAAGTTGAAGTTAAATACTACATTTAATTCTAAGATGTACAAATAATAAAATAAATAAATAACTGGCCCTCTGTCAGCTTGTTTTTAAACTAGGAGATCAATTACATGATGTGTGTCACATATTGTCAAAAATAGTACTATTCTTAGTATATATATATATATATATATATATATATATATATATATATATATATATATATACTGCCATCTTACGGTTATGCTGGTTTTACACAATGCAATTTAGTACCACAAATTACGTGGTGAGAAACCGTTATAACCGTGAGATGGCAGCACAAGATATTTTCTGATATTTACGGATACTGTACGGAGTCCTTTTTTTTTTTTACCTTTGTTCTACATCATAAATTTGACAGAAAATTGAACCGTAGAATACACTTCCAAGGAGCTAATCATATTTACTGCTAAAAATGTGGATATTTTGACGTACTGAACGAGCTAGTAATCTTCTAAAGACGGTCCTTTCAAGGGACCTCGGCGGGAATCGAAACCCTGTCCAGGAGCACAGAAACCGAGCGTACTTGTTTCTTGGCCACCCTGAGGTCATTTTGTATCTGAAGTTCTGTTGTCCATCTATCATTTGTTTAAATTTTAATTTATTTTAAGACCTTTAGATAACTTTAGCTGAGACCTTCTATCTATCAAGTTTTAGTACAAAGAAATTAACATACTTTGTTGGCTGATTATTCTAAAGCGTTCGGTCGTTAACTTCCGTGGCAACTACAAAAATAATTACTATAAATTAGATTTTTAAGAACGTTGTTAGAACTATGGTTTAATTATCTATGAATTTCATTGATGATAACTTTTGAAAATTAACAGATTAGTTTCTTGTCTAACGTTACTGATTCCCGTTTTTCTTTCTTTCTGTATTTACAGAATCGCACAGAAATGGCCCAATTCTTCCAAGAAACTGTTGACACCCACCGACATACATTTGATCCAAGCAACATTAGAGATCTTGTTGATACATACTTGCTGGAGATTGAAAAAGCCAAGGAAGAGGGCAGGGATAAGCAACTATTTGAAGGAAAAAATCATGGTAAGGATAATTTTAAGAGCAAATATCATTATCGATACGTTTAAATGTTAATCATATTCTCTAACTGTTAGAAGAAAAAATATTTGCCGTAGGCTAATAAAGAACCCTTACCATTCATGTAGCCTTACCTTATAGGATATTAATAATCGTTTACACTTCCAAATTAATTTATTTGCAGTCAAGTACAAGGACACAGCAAAAGATAAATAAGGAATATTCTTTCCGGCATACAAAGAAAATGTCGATGCATGCACAGGATATGGAAACCACAAATAATTTATTCCTTTAATAACTTGTAATGGTATATCATTCATAATACTATAAAGCATGATTTTTTTTTTATATATGATGCAGTACGTCTAACAAAATCATTTGAAAAAATAAGTCTAACAAAGATTTTTTTTTGTGTACGAAAATGCATTGATGAAACAGCATTCTATTCTAGAAAATTCAAAATATACATTATTTATCATTCTTTCTTTCTTTTTAATATACAGATCGTCAAATGCAACAAGTGATTGGTGACTTATTCTCTGCTGGAATGGAAACTATCAAAACAACTCTACAGTGGTCCGTGGTATTCATGCTGTACCACCCAGAGGTCCAGAAGAACGTGCAAGAAGAATTAGATCACGTTGTGGGACGCAGTCGTTTGCCAAAACTTGAAGATCTTCCATATTTGCCATACACAGAATCAACACTTCTTGAGGTTCTCAGGAGATCCAGTATTGTTCCATTGGGCACTACACATGCAGCCACTAGGTAAGTTTGTATATCACAATGACCTTGTTATGTAGCCTTGTACTATTAGAATAACGAAAGGTAATTACATCTCACAAAGCTACATATAGCTCTCAGGGAAGAATGCGAGTAGACTTATGCTTAAACAATGCAATCTAACGTTAGCTTTAGACAAGATTAGCTTAATAATCGGTGTGAGAACTTATCTCAACGTAATAGATAGGCTGAGTCTATAAATGATGATAGGATAGTTCAATCTTGTCGCTATAAAAGAGCGCCGAACATTGAGTGAAATTTTACATGTAGTGAAAGAAAGGGATGCTCTTTGAATACTCTCCCAAAAAATAACGATATTTGGTACATTCTTTCGGATCTGATTTTGAAAATGTAAAGGCGTTTAAGCCTAGTTAAAGTTGACTTAAGAGGGAGAGGGAATTGGCTACGGCGGCCTGCAAAATAAGCGTCCAATTTAACATCGGTATTTCTAGGAATATCGTATTTTCATGCAGTTCCCTCGAAAAAAAAAATGACTGAATAACCCCCTCAATGAGTCAATAGTAACATATTTCATGGAATTACTTAAATGAAAACCATGCGTGCTATTTTCTGTTTAGAAATAAGGATTATTATTATGGAAAGTTCCATAAGAAAGTTGTTACATGGGCTACTAAAACATCCTTTATTTCTAAGAAGAAAAAAATTACGTCATGGAGCTTTCACCTATTTACTTTTACTATACCACGAAATATGTTGAAGGGGGGATATTGAGTCATTTTTTCCAAGGAACCACATAAAACCATGATATACGTAAAAATGTGTGAAATTCGTGTTAAATTGAACGCTTATTTTGTAGTCTGGAGTAACCAAGTCCCTCTCCCTCTTAAACTAAGTAATATAAATTAAGATTACCTAATGCAATCAAACTTAGTGTAATCTTCTCTGTTTTGAACAATCCGGGGAAGTATCTTAAGTGTAGCCTAAGAAAGTACGGCAACAACATTTTCTAATGTTTCGGGTTATTTTGATTTTATGAGTCAGTTTAGTGAACAGAGGACAACACAGTGAACACATAAGTTTTCACCAGACTATTGAGATTCTTTTTTGTTGCCAGTTAAGCATTGTAATGACCTCTGTTTATGAAATATCGATGGTGTTAAAATTTGACAATGCATTATTATTATTTGTAAATCATTCTGGACAGTTATAAATTTCATGTTACTAATTCTTGAAATTTCATGTTTTGTGCGAATCATCACTGTTTGACAAATACTAGATATCGTTAATAAGGTTGCTAAATTTCTTTATGTAATAATTTAACCTTTTATTAATTTCTTTTTTTGTCTTTTGTAGAGATATGTACCTGTATGGTTACAAGATACCAAAGGACACACAAATTGTACCTCTTCTTCATGCAGTTCATATGGATCCCAATCTGTGGGATGAGCCTGAAAAGTTCAATCCAACCAGGTTTCTCAGTCCAGAGGGCAAAGTTACGAAACCTGAATATTTTCTACCATTCGGAGTAGGTAAGTTGATGATTTTTATTGATCTTCAGAACGTTAACGGTGTTAGTTGCAAACTAAAACTATTCATATACACTATTCCCACATAGCAGAGTACGTTCCTGGGACGTCCCATTTAGATCCCATTACCGTCAGAATGCTCCTGCTCCCATAGCGATGTCCTAAGGACGTCCGTGGGATAACTCTGTGGGCAATACAAACAGTTCATCCCGTATGGAGGTCCCATGGATGTCCCCCGGAAAGCCGTGCGGGATTACCTACCTGGAATTTCTATAAATTAAATCGACTTTACTATTATTATTATTTAAATAATTATAACTATACGAAGGATATGCCTTCATATAGTTATACGAAGGATTAATTATAACTATACGTCCCATGGATGTAAACGGGACTTAAACAGGACGTCCTACAGACGTCCCGATATCCTGCCAGGATATCCGTCAGATATCCCTGGGACGTAATTTTGCTAAGTGGGATTATGATCTCATATTTTGTTCACTCGGATTCATAGAAACTGGCGAATGGAGTAGCTATATAAGCACGAAGTGATACTCCAAACGTGATAACATCGAATCAATATGTGCAAAGAAATTTGAACAACTATAATGTTAGTTTTAAATGAGCACTGAATTTAGTTTCATATTGCTATTTTGTACAATGTTTTTGGACTTACTTATGTGTACCATCGGTTACTTTCTGTGAATTTGAGCATAAATAAGACGACTCTTTTTGAAAGTTTATCTATACGATTAGTTTTTTTAATTATTCAAAGGAAATTTGTATACATCTTTAGAAGCGAAAGTCAAATTATTATTAAAAAAACAAAACAAATAGAAACCATTGGTATCTGCAGACATTTCATTTTACAGAAATTAGTTATTGAAATTTCCATAAACAGAGGAAATAAAATTTATTATATTTGGAATAGAAACAATACAAAGACGTTTATTTTTTTACTTTTTTCTATTGCGCTAACAAACTTTCAATTGTTTTACTGCTCTTTACTCACAAATACTTTTTTTTCTCTCTCTATTATTATTATAGGAAGAAGAATGTGTTTGGGTGATGTTTTAGCCCGAATGGAACTTTTCCTCTTCTTCTCTTCGTTACTTCATGTGTTTGACTTAAAGCTGCCAGAAGGACAACCACTTCCTAGTCTTAAGGGTAACGCAGGAATCACTGTCACACCAGAGACTTACAAGGTAAGACATGTTGACTAATTTTTATTAAAATACCTTCTTCCCTATTTAATCTTTTTTTTTTTTCATTTTGTATATTATTAATTCTTCCCAAATTAAGACGAATAATTATGACCTTCTTGAAAAAAGGTTAAAGGAATCCGGGTAACAGTTAATTCACTACGGCTATTTATTCATGATATAGTAATTTTAAATTCTTACTATTGATACTTTTTATATATGCAGATCATTTAATATTTATTATTAAGCTCATCTTCCCTTGCATAGGTC
Source organism: Lepisma saccharinum (assembly GCA_022664845.1). NCBI lineage: Eukaryota > Metazoa > Arthropoda > Insecta > Zygentoma > Lepismatidae > Lepisma > Lepisma saccharinum. The sequence continues at coordinate 21,148 of JAGDQP010000731.1, forward strand.
TTACAGACAATTTTCACTAACGACGTTTCGAGATATAAAGATTGTATTCTCAAATCCAATCCGAACTCACGCTATTGCCATTCAAAATGTCTTGGTTATTAGTGTAGTGAACAAGTGAATCTACTTCGTAACACACAAAGTATAATGAATCTATTGCTTGCCACTGAGCTCTACCTTACAAGACTGGAACGCTCGATTAGTATCTATAGAGGTAATATTTAATCTTGTTTGTCTGTTTTCGATTTAATTCAAAATGAACAAAACTTTCAGTTTTAACTCAAGATTTTATGCTTGTTATCGCTGTACATATAAAAGCACATTCTATAAATAATATTCACGTTATTTGCAAGAATTTGGACATAAATAAAAATAATAAGCCACACAGCGACAACGTAAAAACTAAGTTAGAACTGAAAGTATGGTTCCCTTTGGATTAAACTGGAAGTAAACAAACAAGGCTACAAACACTAACTTGATTTGTAATGTAATCGAGCACTCCAGGATTGTAATTATAGTTCACTTCTCAGAACTCATTACTAAAGCGACAACTTTTTCGTTTACTATATGCCTGTAGTAAATAACTGTTGACAAGTCATTGGAGGTACAAGTGTACATAGTTAGTAGATAAAACACTAAAATATTTGTTCCTTGCGTCTCGTAATGATTACTATAATATTTCTCTCTTGATTTCAGGTGTGTTTGATTCAAAGGCCGATGGCAGAAGACTTTGTATCACATAATGGTGAAGCCACAGTGTTAAGAAACGTTGGTTCTCACTAAAAAAAAAAAAGACAGACACTCAATGTGAACATTATTTTATTATTTTCAACATTACCAAATCACCAAAAAGAGACAGAACTCATTAGAACTAATGGAACTTCATGATGAAGTTACAAATTTACCAACAAAAATATATCAGTGCTTGTGTTTTTTTGTTTCTTTGTATACGTACGTCCCAATAATAATATACAAATATATTATTATTGAAGTACTTAGTTCCTGTTTGAAGTGATGACGAGATTGTTACGAAGAAAACAAAGGACATGTGGAATGTGCTCTCATGCGTGAAGGTGTGTGTGTTTTTTTTTATATATATTATAAACTTTAATATACTATTTGTTTATGTGTATGAGTGTGAGTGTGTGTGTGTGTTTTCTGTGGTGCAAAGTGAAACACACGTTTGATATTTTGCTCAAATTGAGTGTTTTTTCAGCAACCTAGTGCCATAAGAAAATATATTTTGTATGACGTTTTCCCCTAAAACAAATATTACCAAAAAAAAAAGAATAATTAAAAATATAATTTCGGCAGAACAAAATTATAATTGTTTAAATAATAATATTAATCTAAGCTACATAGATTTTGTGATCATGATTATTTCAAAAGTTTGATTTGTGAGTAATTTTTTTGTGTAGCAGAATATGTTAATTTTTGAAGATAACGATCAATTAATTTTTTTTCTTTAATATATTTTTTTTTAGTTAAACAAATGGCAAACAGGGGAATATAAAGCTTTACTAGTTTCTCATTTATATCCATGTGTAAAAGTATTTATTATATTTTTTTTCAACCCCTCTTTCATCCCTGTTACACAGTATCTTTAATAGTTATTTCATTCATAAAAAGCATCCATCATATTTTTCATCAATCATTTTTTTTTTGTCATAATGTAGAATGGCTGTGTATAATGTTTGATAGTTGTGTCTCAATGATCTTTTTTTTATGTATTGTGATTTAAAAAAGAAATGTAATGTTATTTCGACCACATTGTTCATGACGGTGAGATATATAATATAATGTTCTCTACGTAAACATTCTGCTAGTCAGTGTACGTTAGTTCAAGAATATTAAGGATAGTACTATAATATAATGTTTCATTGCAACAATATTTTTAACAAACGCTTTTGTACAAAACACAATTTTCAGCAGTAACCCACATAGCAGAGTACGTCCCTGGGACGTCCCATTTAGATCCCATTACCGTCAGAATGGTACTGCTCCCATAGCGATGTCCTAAGGACGTCCGTGGGATAACTATGTGGGCAATACAAACAGTTCATCCCGTATGGAGATCCCCTGGATGTCCCTCGGAAAGCCGTGCGGGATTACCTACCTGGAATTTCTATAAATTAAATCGACCTTACTACTATTATTATTTAATTAATTATAACTATACGAAGGATATGCCTTCGTATAGTTATACGAAGGATTAATTATAACTATACGTCCCATGGATGTAAACGGGACTTAAACAGGACGTCCCGATATCCTGCCAGGATATCCGTCAGATATCCCTGGGACGTCATTTTGCTATGTGGGAACTTTCATGACGTCATTGCTTTTATCTATAAAATGACAAGCAAATTCGAATTTCGGATAAATGATGCTTGAAATCTAATATTAAATTCATTAAGTATGTTAGCAGTACATTATATAACTTTTTAAATTTGTACAATAGACAAGCGTTTTTTGGTGTCATTACGTAAAGTCTTTCACGAGTTAATAACCACCAATTATAATAAACAACACTTTATCAATTTGAATATGAGTTAATAATATTTATTATATACTATTTATTTGCTGAAAAAAAAAGAAGTTTTTTTGTTCAAATGTGATTTGTCATTGTTGAAGCAGGAAATTGTTAGATTAGTATCTTCTATTCATTCAATTGGAACAGATAAATCGACAGGACAATGTTTCGAGTTTTCTTTATTGCGGTGTTTACAAAAAAAATATGGAAAATAAAAGAATAATAAAAATGAAATTGATTCTGAATTACAGTGTTTGGCCAAAATATAGAACTTATTCACACGAGTCCGTATATGGTTATTAGGAGTGGATCCTTACAACTTACAGGAAAATAACCGTAATTAAAATTCTATATTAAAAATATAATTTTGTTTCAAGAAAAACTTTCAATGTTGCTAAAAAAAATGTTTTTTAGCAAACAGTACACTGTCTACTGACATTCTTGCGTAACTGCTTGTTCGTAGTTTGCAATACGGTATACATATCTTATACTGTATACGCACATTATTGTAGCTAGTCCTGTGTTATATATATATGTTTGTAAGAAGTTGAAAGAATGGGGACTGTGTTTATATCTTCATCCAGTGCTTAGTTTCATTTTTGATTGTACTTAAATTATTATAATAATTACTTAATAACGAATGTATATTGTTATTTATTACTATATACTATTATGAATTACGTAATGTGAACAGAAAAAAAAATGACTAAAAAAAAAGAATTGCATATGTGTACCTACGATGTCCCTATCCTTTCAACACTAAACTATTATTATGAAGAGTACAAAGATGTAAGTCACTTGTTGGAACATATTCTACTTCGTTTCCTCGATTTGACTTCCCTTCCTTTTTTGTCTGTCCGAATGACATTATTACAAAAGAAACAAATGCCTTTGTACAAGACGTTCATGATCTTCTATGTGTTTTTCAATTACTATCACATATATAACTTATTTTGTTAGGCAATGTGTCTTAGAATTTGTAATCTGATACAATGATATTTCGAAAACATCATTAAAAAAAAACAACAACTCAATATTCATCTTTTTATGTCAATGACGAATGTCCTTGTACATAATAATCATAATTCTAAACCCTTTTCTTGTCTTTTGCGAAACATTATCTTCTTCGATATTGGAAGCATTTGTATTTGAACAAAAGACATAAAATCACCAGTTTTATTTTATTACAATGTCTTAATAGTGTACAAGTATTTGTATGAATGTGTATTTTTCTCATTATGTGTGTAAACAAATATTGTACGATATATATATATGTGTGTGTGTCTGTTTCTGGTTGTGTATAGTATGTAAAGAATGAATGATCTTATTGTCACTTCTGGTTTTTATATATATATATATACGTACGTACTGTATCGATTTTTTTTGTTGTTGTTTGTATATCATTTTGAAATGTGTTCATTATGTATTATGTGTATGTGTGTTAAGTACGTGTGTGTGTATGTTTTGAAAATATGTTGATTATCCAGCATTTTGTACGAAGAAAAATTATTTGTGATATAGTGAAAATTAAAAAACAGTAAATATGAAAACCTTATTATTACTTCTTCCCGTAAATTCCATGGTAAATGTCGTACTTACCCACATAGCAGAGTACGTCCCATTTAGATCCCATTACCGTCAGAATGGTACTGCTCCCATAGCGATGTCCTTAGGACGTCCGTGGGATAACTCCGTGGGCAATACAAACAGTTCATCCCGTATGGAGGTCCCCTGGATCTCTCCCGGAAAGCCGTGCGGGATTACCTACCTGGAATTTCTATAAATTAAATCGACCTTACTATTATTATTATTTAATTAATTATAACTATAAGAAGGATATGCCTTCGTATAGTTATACGAAGGATTAATTATAACTATACGTCCCATGGATGTAAACGGGACTTAAACAGGATGTCCCGATATCCTGCCAGGAGATCCGTCAGATATCCCTGGGACGTCATTTTGCTATGTGGGTACAAATAAGCTACCTTTCTGAAAGAAACGACAACAAAAGAAGGTTTGGGGATATTTTGATTAAATTGAAGATTTTCTGCTTCTTTTCCTTTTTAACATCATCAGGAGATTACATTTGTAAAAGAGCCTGTTTGGAACCTAATGTACAATACCTAAACTACATGTCCTAAAAAGATGTCTAACCTACGAGGCAGAAAACAAAATATTTCAACCTTGCACATGTTCCCACAGTAAAATTCAATTTTTCAACTTTCACAGTAAAGTCCCGAATTTTTATAGAAACTAGGGTCAAGGACATCTATCAGTAAATAAGTGCTTTCTCGTAAATGGCTGATATTATTAAAAACAAAAATGCAATAATCTTTGCTTAAACTAGAATTACAAGGAACCGACCTCTTTTCCCTGTATTATTCAAGTTTGAACTTTGCAATTAAGATACACTAAAATGTAAGGTTTGAGCGGAGCAAAGTGGTGCCGTACTGAACCCAGATATAGAAATGGTGCCTTACAAATCAACAACATGAGCAGGATGAAGCGGAATAAAACATACATACATAAATATGGTTCAGTGCCACATGCTTTTGTCAAATAAAATTAGTATGAAGCTCATGACAGCTTAGAAAAGTACTGTCATTAAACTGTAGTGTAATAGGATCGCATTGCAAATCTAAAGGCTGGTTTTCTTGCTAGCGTGCGGTGCTTTGCGATTTGGGTGAGTTGCTAATTGAAACATGTGTTTTGTTGCGTGTTCTACGTGTAACACGTGTTTCAATTGACCAAACCGCAAGCAACGCACGCTTGCAAGAAAAGCAGCCCTAATAGTATCTGAAGCCAGAAACAAGAGTCAACCTCGTTTGTCCACTTCCAGTTTAATCCAAAGAATCCTCAGTTTGTACGCTCATCGCTGTGTTGCCCGTTACATACATATAAAACTAAGTCAAATTACGACAAATTAGAAAATACAGGTCAGATAGCAGCAATAAGAGCAAGAAACCGAACTGAAGAAGTTTGGGTTAAACCGAAAATGGACAAAGTTAAATGTTTAGATACTAAACGAACGCTCCATCATCGCTAAATACAGATAAATGGCTACTGCAAAGATATATAAACTTAGTGGTGTAAAGACAAACTAATTTTAAGAATAACAAAACGTTATTTACACAGCTTGGTTGCAACTAACCTTCAATTGTTACTAACGTTTTAAAACTACAACTAAATCTACGCTAAGAAATATTATGAATTTGTATAACTTAACAGTATATCACATGTGCTCTCGTGGTACAGAATGCGTATTTCTGAAGCAAGGCTACAATAAGAAATAAACGTTTCTAGCAGGTAGCCAAACCCTTAATTTTAAATGTACACGTAACTTACGGGTAAAGTATTCTGACTGTAAATTTAAGCTGCATTGGTGTATTGAGAAACTACACAGCAAAAATTAAATGCAGTGCTCAAAGTGTGAGCATGATAGTGAAAATAGAGTTCGAAAATGGGGGTAGGAGAAAATTTGGTCGAATATTTTTGAAAAAGCTTGATTATCAGACAATATTATGAACACATCACATCAAGAAACTGAAGATAAAATCTGACTGGATTGATATAACTGCTAGGTTTCTTAGTGATATTACAGACCATGTTAAATGGGTTTCGAATCATCTTTTCATAACGAAGCGAGTAAAATTAATTATATACTCATGGGGCTGACTGCATTTGTACTGTAGGACGGCGCTGGAACAGAGTGAGTAAGGGGTTGACATGTGACCTGTGTTTGACTTCTGTTCCACGCCGGTGCAAAATTTCCTGCTCTTTAAAATCATCTCGCAATAGCACCCTCATATCGCCTTTGTTCAGCGATACCTTCCGCTTTACTGAAAACGGTCTGCAAGTGCCTGCTTACGCCTGCTCAATCTTGGCTGCCTGTCCAATCAGCGAAAAATCGTGTGTAGCCTGTCGCCACGAATTGGCCGCTAGATGGCAGGCGTATTCAAGGGCTGTTCTGCTACTCAAAAGCATTAAGTGATGCCGTTGCAATATGGAATTTTGATTTCTGTAAGGACACAGAATGATTGTTTTAAAGTAAAAGACAAAATAGTGGCCTTTATACAAAACTTAAGTGTGAGCACAAGTCATTCTTCGTTATTTTCCTATTTTTCAATTATGCGAGCGATGAGAAATGCTGATAAATAAAATTTGCTGTAGTGTATCTTAGTCCATAAAGCTTTAATAATAACTTCAAGTCCATGACAAAAAGAAGCTGGATAAATCTGACCTCGAAATATTTTCAAAGTGTAATAAGAGGAGTCTTACCCCAAGAACACGAAAATTACTCCCCCTCCGTGAACCCCTACCCGCCCGCGAAAGATTTCTCTAGAAGAAACTATAGTTCTAGCGTTGCTTTCACTATTATATAGTGCCTGACAACGATACTCATTAATGTGCCGTAGTATGGGAGACTACAATATATAACCATAACAAATAACGCCATAGAGACAGAATTAAATAACAATGTACGACTAGTACTGCACAGTACTACAAAAATAATTTTAAAAACATACGTTTCTTAAACAATTGGTACTAAAAAGTAAAAACATATTTTTATGCATGATTAAACAAAAGAAAATCATGAGGGAGCTCACTCATATACAGTCACTTTATAAATTCTTCAATTGGCGCACCCTATGCTTTTCTTTTAAGTCATGCATAAACAAAAATAGTTTTAATTTTTAGTACGAATTGTTTAAGAAAAGAATATTTCTCTAGTCTTTTATTATTTTTTCGAATTGTTTCGGTGTCCGGATACTTTTAATCAAACTGATGATATCACCCAAATCGTAAAGTGTTCTGCAACCAGTTAAACGGAACATCGTTGCGGGCTTGTATTTATTTTAGGATAAGGAAGTTCCTTACTAAAAAAAAAATATTAGTCAGAATTATCGCCTTTCCACAAACCGAAACTATTACTGAGGCTTTCCATTCCTTTAGACGTTCCTCTTGTCTTATTACTTCGTTGACCTCGTTTCTGCTTGTTACATAATTTATGCTTCTAAGTATTTAAATTTGTTTACTTTGTCTATGATCTCATTTTTAATCGTAATGTTTCTATCGGCATTGTGCAGGAGAAAACAATCCACGGCATGTACAACTGCCTACCTCCAAATAAAACAAATGAATATAATGTTTACAATGCAATTGTCGGTTTAAACGGAGGATGCAATGGAATAAAATAATTATCCTGACAGTAATCACAATAACACGCTATATTCAATAAATTCTAAAAACGTGTAGTATTATTCTCGCAATTGCCTATTGCGAACGTGTAGGTTTATTATTTCCTATATACAAGAAATAACCATGACCTGTGCTTGATGTACTACTACTACTGCTTCTACTATTACTACTAATATTAATAATATAGTACAAGTCAAGGATCTCTTTAAATTGTGTTCATGTTTCTAGAATATCAAGGGGGCAATGGAAACCCATTTTCGGTCCATCTTGCCGAGAGATCTTCGAGTTAAGGACCTGCCTCTGAACCGTACACCTTCCAACATTCCGACTTGCTTTTTATTGCCTTACAGAATGGTACGCAACAATTGTGCACCATTTTTTTCTTAAAACTCTTCGAAATATTCAGTTTTCTCTATACCAATACTCAAGAGTTACTGACTAAAACAGATGTATCGTGCTGCCTCTAGCGTCGGAATTAGGAAACAGATGTTTACGCGAGGAACAATGCTCTTTGAAGCGAATGGGCAGGCAGCTAAGATTGAGCGGGCGGTGGCCAGACGTATTAAATGAGACCCGTGGCAGTGGATTTCAGTCTTAGTTTCTCTTAGCATCATGAACACATCACATAGATATCTTAACCTTGAAAAGGGCGGCACAAATTTATGAATCGCCATTGAATCTTTTATTTATTGAGTACAAAAGCAAACTAGCAAGTGATATAGTGCCTGTCCAACTTCAGATCATGAACCAAATTCCCAATTTTTACATATGTGGAATGTCATAATTAGAACAACCAATGAATACTTAAAACTATAGTTTAAGTATTCATTGGTACAACATCACATAAGAAGATTGTAGGCTAAAGGCCATAAACAAAATTCAAATTAATTCAAGACTGTACACAAATGTGTAACTTTGGCTTCACAGAAGAAAGCGAAAAATCAATTTCTGAAATCTTTATTTTGTCATCTTTTCAAAATTCTCATTTTTAGAACTGAACCAAAGATGTGTAAGTTGAGGAAACGAAAATAAAGTAGAATATTGTCTAGTTACTGCAATTAGTTTTCCTGGAATGTGTTTATATAGTTTGTTTCGTGGGAAAAATAATTGAAAGGAAAAAAAAAATCTCTCTTTCACCCGGTTAACTGATCGAAACAGGAAAGAAAAGCGAGCTGAAAGTAATTTCTTCTTCTAACCAGCACCAAACCTGTCTCTTTCGCATGCAAGTATGGTCTCTGAAAAAGCCGCACTTAGAAACTATATGTGTGTAGTGTGTTTGTATATAACTGCATATATGAACTAATGTGTTTGTGTGACAGAGGTAAAGAGAGAAATTTTGTTGTGTCTATCAATAACAAGACGGTGTGGACAATATAGGTTAGGTTATTCTTGAAATCCACTTGGCACGGAACTTGAGTTGTTCCTGAGTTTGGCACAATGAGTGAAAGTCAGCAAGAGAGGAAGGCCGTATATAAACAAGACAAAAGCATACAAGTCAATTCTTTAAGTTTTTTTTTTGGCCCAATGCCAAAATAGAGAAAAACACAATACTGAGATGAACTAATATGCACACAATAAACACATATTAAACGAACAGACAATACAAAGATGTAAACATATTCCCAAAGGTATTATATGATTGAGCAAGACAAATTAGCAGTGAATACAAAAACGTTGTCGCGACTTGTGACGGAATCAATTCAATACCACTGTAAATTAGCACCATCATTTAGAAAAGAAATATTTATCCCTTAACATCGGAACTAAACGTGACGTCATGCCAATATAGTTGATATGACAACTTTAAAAAGAGAATTTCCAACGATAATATTAACAGGATAAATTTCTCGATAGAAGATTCCGGTAGCTAGAAACATTTTCAATTTGGCCCCCCATAACACACTGAAAAAAATAATAGAAGAATTTGCAAATAAGTTTCTTAATACGTCAAAACGTAGCCAAACGTTTGTTGTTTTCAAAATTACCATTTAGTCTTATCTCAATGTTTTTTGTTTTTTTTTGCACCACATATTTATTAACGGGTCTGTCTGCCCGAGTTATGTGCCCGGTTCAAAATTTTTACACACTTCCATGGCCCAATCAAAGTGAATTTTGAAATCCTAGATGGTTGCAGTGTTATTTCAAAAATTATCACCATAAATGTTGATCACCAGTTCAGCAAGCCATCCCACTTCATTGATTCATGAAGAACAATATGAATAAAAGTCTAATACAAGATCCCGAAACTCGCAAACAAGTCCACAGAATAACTGGTAAATTTCCGAGAAATGCGGGCCATTTTAGTTTTTGCAATTGATGAGGTTTTGATGAGTTCTACTGGAATAAATTTCAAATAATATAAATTTTAATAGATTTTATATATAAAATATAATACTTTTTGATCTTCGTATACAAATAATTTTTAATTGTTCAGCAAGTTCAGGAAACAAACGGTAGAGAACTTTGATGTTTTTTAACACATGTTCTGAAAAAGGAAAGAACAACTTCCTGGAACTCGCCCATTTCTATGGAAGAAACATAAATTTGGAATTTAATTGAATTTGTAAGGCCCTTAGGCAGCTTTGGCTCAGGCTGGATGGATGATGATGGGGTGAATTGGTGGAAAGAAACGTGATACCCACGCACACAGAGTCTGTCCACCACAAAGCCCACATGGCATGATCAGGAATCGAACCGACTACCTCTAGCACCAGGGGTTAGTGCTATTCCATTTAGTTAGCGCGGCCCTGGAACAACTTTTAATGATTTAGTTATAACGTGGTTGTCCTATTTAAAAAAATGAGTTTGCGATGCAACTCTACTAACAATTCTAGAACATTTCAGGCTCGCATGCATTCATTTTTATAAAACTAGTTGGCAACACTAACAAATGCGAAGCCTGATCATGAAAGTTCCGCCGGCTCTGAGGTAGTGAAGTCAAGACCTCTCCAACTACTACACCACCATGACGTCTCTACGCCTGGTGGTTCATAAGATATATTTTTGGACACGGGTTAGCAATACTGACAACGCGGTGTTAGGGGATGGGGACACCCATAGTATTTTTCTATTATGTAGAATAATGTTTATGCCAAGTTTGGAACGGATTAGTCTAATGGAATGTAAAAGGAATTTTGAACAATTGATTTTTAAATGGGTTGGCAACACTGAAGCACTGCACTAATCAACACGGTTCTGGAAGCTCTGTGCTAGTCTAGTCAATATATTTTTAACAGCACCTCTTTGCACCTAATGGTTCCTGAGATTTAATTTCTGAACACAGACGGACGGACGGACGGACGGATTGAGCGGGAGCTTTGCTATCAAGGAACCTAAACAAAGAGAGATTAAGTAATTTATAAATTTAAAAAAACAACACGTTGATGATTTTTTTTAATATGAGTGCACAAAAAATGTGTATGGGACATCACGCCTAACCGTACATAGACAGGTAATCTATGACTCAGTATTGCCAACTTAAAAAAATATATTTCAAATTGCACCAAATTTTGTATGTAACTATTTCTACTGGTCATAGAGGCAATCCTGCTATCAGTGTTGCCAATCTTTTCAAGAAATTAATGTTTTAAGTTAATCCCATACCACAGGCGTATCTACACCAAACTTAGTACTTGGCTACTGGAACAGATCATAACAGATATTCCTGGTACCACAGGCGTCGCAATTGTGAAATCCAGTCTCAATCCTGTGAAAACATTAATAATTCAAATTATTCCCATACCGTTGTCCGTATATTTTTCTTCTTCTTCTTCTCCTTTCTCTCCATCTTTTCCCACCTACGTGGGGTCGACGTTTCTGATGAGTCATCTCCACAAATCTCTGACATGAATTTGTGCCAATGTTACCGATTTGTAGACTTATTTAGAACCAATCAAAACACTAACAATTTTAGACATTTATATATCTAAAAATGCAGTGCTCGATTTGCTGGAAGGTGGGAGGATGCCGCGGATTTCCCCCGGTGCGTGAGGATTTCATCCCCGGTTGTTGATTCTGAATATCATCTTGACTGGGGATACATTTCTACCCAAACAGGTAGTATGTTGAAACTTACCAGCAACCACTAGTTTTAGAGTCCTCGCCTCGTAATTTATAAAAAATCGAACAATGTAAAAGTGTGTAAAAACAATTGTTGTTATTGCAGTGCAAATATTAAAAAAAAAAACTGCAACATAACGTTGCAGATATATTTTTTTTTTTAAAAATGGCCATCTCACAGTTTCGATTTTACCTCTTAGCCACTATTTGTTCGGTAAATCAAGGGTCTGCTGTATCAATAAATGCGAGGAAAATGATCTAAAATAAGGTATAAACGAAGAAGGTAGAGCTCAAATCCTATCTCGTTCAGAAAACTCATCAGTACCATCAGGCACGTATGTACTCACATAGCAATTTTGACCTGACTCTGAAGAGAATCCAGCTTCCTTTGACAAATGTGATAAATTTATGCAAGCTTAGTAAATCAAGCCAAAAAGATTTAAATAAGGTTGAATGCAACAGTCTAGTTTACAAGAATCAAGGTTGAAATAGGGCAGGGAAGTTAATAAACTTGCTCGCATATCTAGTTGTCCAACAAGCTCGAATTGGGCTGGTTATAACAACTAGTTGTTGCAAGATTTTGTTTCGTGATTGGTTATCAAGTTCAACACAATATCAAGTTTAACAAGATCAAAACAAGTGACTGACAACCTTGTTACAAGATGACATGCTATGTGGATAGAAGTTGGTTTAAGGACGGATCCAAGGTGAGTCTGGGCATGCGATGCATATTAAATACGTATAATTGTACTAATTTTGTGAAGTACTCTGAATTTTGGGTGCCCAGACCCTCCGGATCTACCACCTAAATACGTCGCTGAGTACCACTAAGATTCAGCCAACAGGGTAAAGAATCTTAAATTCTCTCCTGCTTGTCGGGATGATTTACGCTTCAAACCCAGAACATCTGACCTTGCCGTTGTTCGCAGTCGCACTTGGAATTCATTTAATAAAATCATATTCCTATTTTACGTATAGATCTGCTTTAGTTGTTATTCTTCAGAACACGTTTATGTACTATCCCATGAGTATCAGAGAAGGAGAGAGAGAGAGAGAGCATTTTTTTCCCCAGCTCTGAACAATATATTTCCATGTAAACTTGAATTGCTAGAGGCGTACAGGGAACTCATAAATTTGGGCAAACAAGTTTTCAAATGCCAGTAGAATCACTTTGTATAATAGATAAATTACCAAATAAATTAGAGTTTATGTCAGGAAAGAAATTCTTTTATTTGCATGAAAAGTGTATGCAAAGCTGGCAAAAGAACGGCATCTACATCAGTTTTTTTTATTTTTGCTTGATGATTCTTGCTAGTACATTGTAGTTTTGTTTACAAACTATATTTATTAATGACAAAACTTGCACTTTTTGTTGTACGGGACATTTGATTTTTTTTCTTTCACAAAAGTGTCTCGCATTGTAACGGATCCTTATATTGTTATATTTTTAATATCCATATTAAGAAAATATGTTCCATTTATTTTATCATATTTATGTTTAGGATAACTTAAATTATGCATAAACATTGGTTCTCAGATGGACTACAAATAGACTTTGAAATTTTAGCATAATCATTGATTACATGACTGATTGTTTCCAAGCATTTGTTTGTTTTATATCTTAAGGTTATTTCAAAGGAGTTTCACTGACTACTAATTTCTCAAATATATTTGAAAACATTCTTTTGTGTGTGTGTACGTGTTGAAATTTTATTTTGTGTGGAGTGCAATGGTTGCTATTGTTACGGTTTTTTATCAAGCGGAGAAATGTACTTCTCACAGAAGAAGAAGAATCCCCCCCCCCCCCCAGGATATATTTCTAGTGAGCAATTTTGAAATCTAAGTCCCTAAGATTGATTCTTTATGAGTTAGTTACCTTACTTAACTAGCTTTGTCTGTTCGTGATTTTCTTCGGTCTGAGCCGTAGTTTCCCTAAATGTCATTCATAAAAAAATCACAATTCGTGTGTCCTCTGCACCATAGAAACTTATTGTGAAGTTTTCAATCGTCGAAAGGAATCCATCTTGGGATAAGACATTTTAAGATACTTTCATATTTGAATAGCTGATTTGAGAAACGTCATAAGTCATGCAAACTATATTTTACAAGAGAGTTTTAAAAACTTTACACACAGAGTTATAAGTATTGAAAATGAATACGCTAATGTCCGCACTTCAGAGCCATGTAGGTCGACTATTGTCTGCTGTTGAAACGGCTGCTAGATCTAGAAGTAAATGTCCTTAAAGAATTAAAGATGCATGTCAACTCATTTTCGGCACATGAGTGACTTATGACGTTTCTCAACTCAGCGATTCATTTAAGAAAAGTGTTCATATATGATAATGCTTTTACATTTAATCTATACAAGGAATCACAGCATAGAGAGACCCTTTAGATTATAACACAGAAGAGATTATAACATCGTTTCGCACCAGATATAAAATGAATCTTGCAAAGAGACTGTCTCCAGTGGAGTTCACAAATCAACATGAAACTTCCACACTGTAATGATGTATTCAAACGAACACTCGAGTACTATGTTTCGGAATTGAGCGGAACACTAATTAAAGAACTTCAAAGTTTACGAAATTTTGTTCTAGACGCCTCACAGTGGAGTATTTGACCCCCAAATCACGGCCAAAATTATTAACTTTTGAACGAAACGTCCAATTTTGATAAAGTTTGGTAGAGACATGTAAATTAACATTACGCAGATCGAGTTGATGAACCAGAAAGATTCGGCCATCCGAAGGAGGGAGGGCGGGGGGCACTTTCACCCCCAAAAATGAGTTTTCAATTTTTTATTATATATTTATTAAATTATCTAATTTATGATTACACCATTGGGAAGAGCTTAACAAAACAAATCATTTAGTAATTTGAATTTTTATCCTACATCAACTAGTTCCCATGAAATGAAAGTTCTAAATATAGTATGTTGTCCAATGTTATTCTTATGGAGGATAATTAATTATATTATATCTTGCTTATTTATGCAAATATCTTAATACAATTTGGGATATGGCTTCTTATAACACTGTTCTATTGGTTTATGGGCGAAAAATTAGTTGTTTTTTTTTCAAAACAAAATTGGAATTTTAGGGTATTAATACAAAAAACATATACAGGGTGGTTCACGAAATCCGTAACAGGGCCATAAGCTCAGCTCCTAGTCCACAGAGTTCTTTGAATTAAAAAAAAATTATACCAAAGTGCATGTGCGGAATCACGTGGTGATGCTTCTGAAATCAGGGACGTCTCGGGAATACCTCTACGTGGGGGGAAGCTTCAAAATTTAAATGGCAACAGGGGTTGATTTTAATCCATTGAAACAACAGCTAAATTTTGAACAACGTTCAGAGAAAACATTTTTAAAAGTCTTCAGTTACAAGAGCTACTTGGTAAGTTAACTGTTAACCTACTAATTAACACTTGTAGTTGCCAAACGTTACTAGATATTAAATGAAAAAAAAAAAAAAAAAAAAAAAATGGAGCAAATATGCACAAGATTTTTCTTTTGAGATTGATTTTTCATTGAATCTATATTCTTACAGTGGTAAAACAAAAAACAAAAAACAAAAAAATGTCCGACAGACCCCGACAAAACTTCGAAAACCTTATTCAATTACAACTAGATTAAAAAAAAATATAATTACCTTATGAATAAATCAGGATTTTGAAAATCAGTTTATTTAACATAAATAAAAATAAATTACAGGTGTAACGGAAGTACTTACCTTTAATAGCACTTGTATAATATTTGAAGTGAATGCAATAATCTACCAAGGTAGAAAACGTTTAGTTCAAACATATTTAGAAACGACATTTACAACGACATTACATAGAAATCGTTTATCAGCTGTTTGGAGATATTAGATTTTTTCTTGTAAACTACATTTGAAAATTTACCTTTTTGGCCAGGATTTGGGTACAAATACTCCACTTTATACAAACGCGCGAAACATATGTATTTCCCGTTTACTTTCATACCGCAGGCTTAGGGATAAAAGAGTTTATCTGCAAAATTGCCAGTTTTCAGGAGAGCTAAAACTGTGTCATGAGTATAAAGGGCAGATTTTGCATATTCTAATTTTATGAATATTCGAAATCGTTTTAGACTGTTTCCAATGAAATTTGTTGAGATTTTATTGTGCATATAAATATATAATTCAGGTGTACATGCATGTATTGTTCGCTGATACCTATAAAAAAAACATGTTTGTTTAAAATTTTACTTACGAAATATTGCAAATCACTTTTATTCTATTTACGGAATTGGAACTCTTCGAAAAGTTATTTAAAACATCACGCTGCCCGACTGAAATAAATAGATGGGTCACTGACATCACAGATGTTGGAAAACCAGGGATACACTCACTGACAGATATATTTATCTTTCAAAACATCTAGTATAGTAGCGACGGGGATTAGATTTACTTCGGAAACAGAATAAAATCCTGGAAAGCTCTTTTATTTTTTATTCAAAAACCTTTTAAATGGATTTGACAGCTGAGCAGGATTTATATTAAGGAAATAGAATATTTTGTCATTAGGACGCAAAGTATAAGGTAAACACGTTATAACATTAAAGTTTCCAGGAGCTCTTCTCTACTTATGATGGCATCAGTTGGATTGTTCATAAAATTACTGTATAACCTTACCTACCACATTTCAGTGAATTTGAATACAAATTAAGGCAATGACATAAACTGACTTTTCAGTAACTTCGTCCACCGTCGATAATTCTGTAATCGCTTGTAGAAAACTGTTTGAACAAAACGTCGGACCATATATTAAGTAAGTGTATATACAGAATTGAACTATCATACGTGAAATATCAAATTAGAACCATTGTAAAGAGAGGACCTTGAAGGATCCAGGGTTTCAGGTTGAAGACCAATGTCATGGGTCATAGAAGACCCATGGGTCATGGGTCAGGTTGAAGACTTCATGGGTCATAGAAGTCTCCACGAGTATAAATCCCATTAAAGTTTATTAATAAATTAATAAAGGTGGTATGCAAGGCAGATTTATTCTCAGTGTTTCCCTTGTCACTCAATTTCTCAGGATCTCTAATTTTTCTCAACTTCCATTTCACATCTTGGTTGATTATATTTTAAAAGAAATTCTCCCACTTTCCCTAAAAAGAAGTTGCTAAGTTTTCGCTTATTTCTTTTATGTATTTAACGCTTGACTGAGACAGAAGTTCAATGGACGATCAACCTTGCTTGAATATTGCTTGTTGTATATGTACGAACGAAGTATGAAGTAAAATGATGTTAAAAAACGAGAAAGAAATGTTGTGTTACATAACCAGACTGACTGACTGACTGCCTACTCATTTGCTCATGCATTCTTTTTTTTTTTTCTTACACTTTTGCGTCTATTTACAGGCAATTTCTCTCTTATTCAAGACAGAAAAAAAGTTTGCTTTGTAATGTATGTATGCAAATGTTCATGGTACTGTGATTTTCATTTTCTCTTCGCTTAATCTGCACTATTACTTTTTGACTGTACTCCGCCCCTCCCTCCTGCTGTGGTACTGCTCAATTTGTCTTCTAAGCTTCCACCCACCTCCTCGACAGCAAAAGCAGAAATTTCTCGTTAAAATTAAGTAAGTGCACCGGAAAAAGAAATATGAGTGCTTGGATTCTTCTAACAATCGTTGCGACTCCGAAGGGTCCTTGATAGTATATCTTAAGGTGACCCAACAGTATGGAAGAGATTTGAAAAATGACTTTTCTGAAATAGATTTGCAACACTGATAACTGGGCCGCAATACCCCACATAGCACAGGATATCCCAGGGATATCCCTTTTAGATCCACAATATGCGTACAATGTCCCAGAATATTTGGGATCAATTAAGGATATTCCTAGGATATACTTTTTAGAATATTAAACGAATATTCTAGATTGAAGTTTCAGGAATATTCGTGGAATATTCTGAAAATATCCCCAAAGAAAAAATGTCCTCCACATATT
Source organism: Lepisma saccharinum (assembly GCA_022664845.1). Lineage (NCBI taxonomy): Eukaryota > Metazoa > Arthropoda > Insecta > Zygentoma > Lepismatidae > Lepisma > Lepisma saccharinum. The sequence goes on from JAGDQP010000731.1 coordinate 38,923, forward strand.
CGTAGAATATACTTGGGATATTCCCAGGAATATTCTTGGGATATGCGCTCATCCCGGACATTCAGATATTCGTAGAATATTCGTTCTACGAATATACTAAGAATGTCTGATAATATCCTTGGGATATTCCAATATGCTCACGGGGATATTCGTAGAATATTCCTAGAATGTACCTGTGCTGTATGGGACCTGACCCTAACAACCTCTACGATTTGTCAAAATACCCATGTATGCACAATTTTGTGTAAATTAATTGAAGCTTGTAGATTTCTATAAGTAAAACACACTAATATTTTTTTTATAAAATATATTGGTAGCATTGGAGTGCTTAGGGACAGGGTGTTTGCCCCCTTAGCCAGAGAAAATTATATACTTTGTAAGACAGAAAACAAAAATGTAATGTTTATATGTTATTTCTATATATTTTAAGGTTTACTGTGCTTCATGATACGGTTCTTTTAAGTTTTTGCGCCCTTAATTTAGTAAATATTGTCGTTATTAAGCTGTTGAAAACCTTTAGTAAATCATAGAAAAACTGTCGCTTTATCCTTGCTGCTCCTGAAAAATCACAACATGGGCACCCTTGAACAGAGATAACCATTGTGTCGTAAAATGTTTATACCAAGGATACGTCTAACGTATGAATCAATTTGAAAAATTGAATTTTAAAGTACGTTGATAGAACTGACAGCTGGGGTGGTTGGGGTTTATGACACCCTCAATACTAAAGAACAATGATGTTTAAAAAAGTGATTCTGGGAAGCTTAATGTTTTATTAAGACAATGATCCTGAACACACCGCCTACTTGTGAAGCTATTGCCGCTTTGCAAATGTCCAAAAGACATTCCTCTCCTTCTCAAACTCCTGACATAAATCCTATACAATATCTATCATCTCCGCAGTTTCCCGATATAAATCTTACAGAAAATCTATGGAACAAATTGAAGTCAAAGATAATGGAAACTTCATTTCATTCGAAGAAGCCCCTGAAGAACGTAAAGTGAAGAATGGACCAAAATATCACCTGAACACACGAGAAATTTTAAGCCAAGTGTGGTTAATAAATTAAATGAGACATTAACACTAAAAGATATGCCCACAGATGTTATATTTCCTCTTGTTTGATTTGCTTTTAATGTATTTTCCAAGAATCCGAAGACTTTTGCAGTGAAATTGCTAGGGTTTTGCTCAAAAAAAGTCCACAATAATTATTTTGAATGCTGTATGGACCTTTGTACTCGAGTTCTTGTTTTACATGCATTGACTTCGTTATACATTGCTTGCTGATAAACCGTTCAGTTATGTAGCATGACTTAGAGGAAATTTATAGAATTATTATCTGTCCGAATGCTTTTGCGAGCCTGCGTATGTGGATTACCTGCGTACACCTTCCACTTTAGTGCTGCCCGCAGGAAGAGGTCGGGCCTCTGGGGCATGATTTTTTTTTTCGAGTAATGAATAATAATTCGAATAATTATTTAAGAATTTCGGGGGCTAATGGGAAGGTGTACTCAAAACTGGTCTTTAGACCACAAATATACGAAAAATATGACTAAAGATATTGTTTGTTTATGTTCATTTGTAACTGACAGAAAAATAGTTTAATTGAGAAGGAATCAAGAGTAGCAAATCTCATCTTTTTTCAATCTGATGATTAGTATTCCGTTGGGATATTGAGACATCTTTAAGTGACATCTTCACTTAATACGTTACGTAACGTAACAACACATAAATAGATATTACGACAATAGGCGTCTGCTTGTTTTTCCTAGCCATTTATTTCATAGCTGTACACTTAATTTCCTGTGCCCCAGGGTGGCTAACACTTGCTGTTAACTAAACGTTACGTGGGAAATATGGTTGCATAAGTTTACAGATATTTTGTTTTCTTATATTTTTTTTTTATAAGTGATTTGAGATTTTTGTTTTCTTTATTTCCAACGGAATTTTTATTAACTAAACATGTAATTGAAGCTTGAGATCCGTAGCCTTGAATTTCCAAGAACGAACATCAATCATTTGAACGGTCACGTAATAGGCCTACCTTACAATTCGCTAGTTGCCAGGGTAAAGATCTGTAACCATACAGAGCTGTGATTCTCTCTTAATGTTTTCGTAAATGACTGGCTCTTCGTATTAATAGCTGGCGCACGATTATGCGGGGTTCTAACTGTCCTTTTGAAACATGGGGCTATATATCTTACTCCAACACAAATAGACTCAATACAACACATTGCATGTACTATTTTTAGTACTTTTAATTATGGGTTGAACAGATAATTGTGGTCTAAGTCCGCCATATGTGAGGGGTGATATTTCTCGGCGATCACTCTTCCAGGGAAGCGACAAGGACATTAGTTCAGTTACCATCCCTGATAACAGAGTATAAGCTTGATTCAAACTTAATGCAATCTTGCCATGTGAAGTGAAAATCTTGCATTAAAACTTATCATAGCAAGTATGCACGCTTAAATCATGCTTGCTACTTAGCACTTCACAAGCTTATCACAACAAGCGTGAAACAAACTTTCCGTTACAAGCTTGATCTTAATCTCATAAAAAAGCTTGGATTCAAGGTTTCGAAGATATTTGCATCATTGTGTGTAGATGACTCAAACAGAAGTAAATATTAATATTCAAAATATAACAATCTATACCGTAAACAACCAGTAAAATACAAGTACAGATTAACTCATTATCGTGCCAAAACAGAAAACAACACAATACGAAAAATTAAACAACAAAACGGCGCGACGTGCTCTGTTTCTCTACAGTGCCGACATTGGCGGCGAAATATATATATCAACACAACTGTCCATGTCCAACTTGATTCATACTTACAATATCAAATCAACTTACATTCAATTTCAAATGCCACAAAAATGACACTTATGTTAGTGTCTTATTTACATCAAGTCTTCAATTGATACAGGCTAGGGTAAAGACAGAGGGATATCAAGTCGACGAATTATCGAGAAAACAAGAAAGAAAAAGAGAAATGTAAAAGAACAAAAGAAGAGGAAAAATATAGACAAAAGGCTCGGAATAAATATAAATATTTAACAAAGGGCTCCGGAGAGCCCCCTTCAGCACACCCCTGGTCAAGAAGACAAAGAAAACGAAAATTCTAAAAGAGTTTTGAACGAAAAAACAGAAATTGAGTTTTAAAGAAAAAAAAATGTAAATCGATGCTTGAACAAAAGCACCAAACCAGTATTTAAAGAGAAAACAAAAAAACCGATGTTTGGAGAGAAAAAACAAACAAACAAAAGCAGTGTTTGGAGAAAAAAAACCCAACGAAAACAGGTTTTTTAACAGGAAAACCGATTTTTAATTACCGGTTTCCGTTTTTTAAAACTGTTTTTGCCCATTTCTACTTTCTATAGGGAACGTCCTGTGGCCTAACCTCTTCTTGTCACAGAACTTGATCATAGCTTATTATTTTTCTTCCCTCACTGCGTACCACAAGATTCTTCGTTTCAGCCAAGCTTATTTCAACTGATTCTCTTGTTAAATTTTGCAATAGCGTTGCACATGCAAGACTCCCTCGGTTATCGACGCGCTGATCCCTTATTGGTTTAACGCGTGAGTGTGAGTTTTAGTTCGCATTTTTGACACAGCTCAAGACATTTTGGCAGCATTAGAACATACCACACTTTAATTTATATTAATTATCATAGCGACATTAACCTACTTTGAAAATCATCAACTACTCTATTCTCCATCGTAAGATACAGCTTCAAATGTGCTTTTCTTTTCATTCTACATTGTACAGTATATTAATCATATTTATTGCTTCTTTTACGTTTTCACTTGCTCGTTCACACAAATACCTTCTGTGTATACAAGTTGGAAAAAGCTCAATGGTTTTGGTGTTCCATTTCACGCTAGAATTTTAATTTTCGCTTTTATTTTTTTAAATTCTAATATTAATAATTAGTTTTACGCTATATTAGTAATTCAGCTAGTGATGTTATGCCTGAGCGACCATAAGCATAATACATTGAGATTCGCAGCGGGTTGAAACAAGATCATGCCTTGTCACTACTAAAAGAGGGGGGGGGGAGACTAATATTGAATGTCTTGAACCATATGTTCGTACATGCGGATTTTTAATAGGGAATGATATAGATGTATTATAAAGTAACGCCGAAGTTCTAGAACAAGCTTGCAAGAAGATAGGCCTACAGATGAACGTAGACAAGATAAAACACATGATAACAAGCTGAAACAGAGAGGATGGATAAAACAGAGACGTAATAATAAAGAATGAGATCATAGATAAAATAAACAAAGTTGAATAAGGAACATGCAAAAACGAAATCACGGAAGAAATAACAATCGTTTAGTATCAGGCAATAGTCCGTCAAGAAGCTCCTAACCCCGAGATTAATTAATACCAAGGAAGTTGAAATTGGAAACATTGAGAACGGCTATTCTCCCGATAATACTTTATGGTTACGAAAGTTGGAGTACGACCCCAGCAGATGAACCATGAATTACGTGTGTTTGAAAATGAAGTTTCGAAAAAGATAAACGAGCTAAAACGGGACAGATGACCGAACAATGGAGAAAACTGCACAATGAAAAGATCCACAGACTGTATGATTAAAACTGTGTTGTAAGAATAATGAAATTACGACAGCTAAGATGTCGTGTATCCTGGATGAGGGAAAACTATTATATTCCACCGTGGTTGGTAAGCCTGAGGGAAAGAAGCCATTGGGAAGACTGAGGCGTTACTGAGAGGACACCATTAGAAGGAAATTTCGAGAGAGACATGTTTTTGTGATGAAAAGTGGCTTACCCAGGATGGAATCCAATGGCGAACGTTTGTTACTGCGGCGATGAGCTTTTTCTTTAGTTTTACGGCGCTTTAATTAAAAATTAATTTTTTGAGAAAAATACATTGCATTTTAATGCTCCTTCAGACACAATACATACAATCACAGTAGCTTATTGTTGAGACTTTGGGGCCTTGGTCATTATTGCCTAATTCTTGTTAGTCACTTCCGTGCTGTGTCTCAATCATGTTGCTCAAACTTTTTGTTGATTCGGTCTGAGAAATTTATCTTTCCATTTACGAGCATAGCTTTCAAAACAACCTGTATACTAAAGGACTTGAAGAAGACTCCGTTGCCATATATCAGTGATTATATTACGATTTTCGTTTTGTTCTTCTAGATACTGAGGTTTTCTATGGTTTCACTCAATTTTATCAGGCAAATACCGGAATGGTACTTTAAGAGAGGCCTTTACCGATAACTTTCCCATCCTGTTCCCTATTCCACCCTGAATTAAAGATGCCAAAAGGGCCATAAATGAAGTTCAAAAACTCTTTTTTGCCCTTCGGGTCCGCGGATCCGACTGAGTCCCAAGCATAAACCCAGTCCAGAAATCAGTGATTCCGTCAGCCACCCTGTGGGTGGGGATTGTCATCCCCACAAATTCTCGACAACACGTCCCCCAAACTTTAAAAAATTGCTGTAAAAAATCGATAAAACTCCACTTCTCTCTTCCAAATTTTAACTTTACACCCCCGCCACACACAAACTGAAAATCCTGGCGGAATCCCTGCCAGAAATTGGCCCGTTTGAGCTTTGATTCACACATGTAAAGACGGTTAATTATGTACAGACTATCAGTTAATTCATTGCACTTTCCGGCTAGTTTACTAAGATGGAGAGGCCGTAGCTCAGTTAGTACAATGTTGGCTTTTAAAGTTAAAGGTTCTGGGATTAATACAAGCTGCCGGCAACTCTGACTGATGTTTTCCAGGTTCCCCCCACTTAGTCACACCAGGCAAATGCACGGATGATACCTTCAAGCAAGGCGCTGGCCTACTTTTTCCCTACATTCCCTGTTCCGGCCTGAGCCAAAGTTATCTAGAAGCTAAAATTTAAATTAGGTTCTTACAACTTTATATCTTTTGGTAACGTTTGTAAATTTGAGATAATGAACTACAAATAGACGGAAAAGTCACTTTTCTGGTAATATTTGGATAATTATTATTTATGCTGCTATTTCTTCTTCCATTTTTTATTAGTAGTGTAATTTTCAAATTAAGAAAGGAATATTTCCTAATATTGTGCAAAAAATTAATTAATAATATTTCAGAACGTTAATTTAATAATACTGTATTTCATTGTTAAGAGTGAGATGGAAAACGAAAACATTTCAAAAGCTTTCCATGATTGTAAATACAACATTTAATGATTTATTTTTTCTCGGGATTTTGTTATGTGTACAAAAATTACAGCTACAAATACCTAAAACAGAAGGTTTCAATATTAAGATTAATTTAAAATATTAACGTTGAATGTTTACTCTTTTTGTTTCAGTCGAGAAGGGATTTATTGTAGAGGGAAATTCTTTGGCACCTTGTTCGTTTTCTCTTGTATTTCACTTACCTGTTTTCTTCTAGGGAGGGAAAAAACCTTATTCACAAAAAGTTTTTTTCAAAATAATTACCTTGTATTAGCATATTATATCACACAATTTGCTTTACGGAAACTTTATTCTATATTGATCAAGTATTACTGAATTTCTAGTGTCACATAATTGCATCAGTGCAGTCCAGTGAGCTTTATACTTAGCGAAACTGGAGTGCTCGATCAATGTTTGAAATTATAGGCCAGAGCAAACACTTATCGTCCACTTCCAGTCTAACCCAATATGGACCAAATTTTCACCTCCTAAATTGCACAGTGTTTTACACGCTTCTCATCGCTGTGTGACCCGTTTTTTTATCCATTAGTTATGAGCAGTGACGGCGTCAGGGGAGACTACAATACAATATTTCATTGGAAAAAGTCTGGGAGCTGATTTAAACTTACGGCATATGTATAAAATAAAGAATACTGATAAAAGTTGGGGCCTAAGGTTAATTTTCGGGGGGGGGGGGCTTAAGATCTCCATACCCCCCTGTAGCGCCGCCCCTGGTTATGAGATGAGAAATATGCAAATAATATAGCACATCTTATAAATATTATAAAATATTCCCCTAGCCCTTTCGGCGACAAATTACACCTCGCAGTCAACTAAAGAAAAGTGTAGAACATAATTTAATCTGGCGTGTTGTGTGGCACACACAATCTTTATGGTAGCACTTATGTTGTGATTGGTCTAATAAACGAAAACAGTATAATGTAGACAACTCTATATTTCCATATACAAAAGCATCTACAATGGTATTTTAATAAAAAAAAAATACTAAGTAAAACAATGTATACGTGCTTAAGTATGGAGAAATGTCACGGGCTCTTTTAAGAATAGATATCTTCTTATTCTGTTGTATTTATTTCAGTGACGTAAATCGAGGCACTAAATGTAATTTATAAGGCTTTGGCGTTAAGGTGATTCCACATTCTCCATCCAAGTCGACGGGAGCGCCTCCTGGTATAGATAGTGAGAACTGATGTAAGATGCCAGCACCAAACAAGAATAGCAACATCCGACCAAGTTCATCTCCAAGACACATACGCTTCCCTTTAAAAATAAAGAAAAAAATAAATAAATAGGTAACATGGCAGTAGATTTCAAACCGCTCAAGATAAATATTAATGTTGCTATGGTCTGTATCGAACTGGTTAAATATCATTACTGTAGCCATCATCATCTCTTCAGTTACCGACTGCGTCAGAAATAGGAATTTGGTCGAATCCAAACAGAATAGATTGATCTGGTGTAGATTAGGTTATGTTACGTTACATATATCACTAAAAAACTAATTCATCAATAGTCACTTGCCGTCAATTCAGAATCACTGCTTTTGAAAGTGTACGTTCTTGTTAAAAGATATAGCTATTTATTATTGTACCAACGCGTCTACTACAATAAATACCCACGAGCTCTTATGTTTCAACTCTATAGTACCAAAAACCTTCAATACACATTGAACCTAACCATTGAAGCTTACACAACTATATTAGAAGACGTCTTCAACATCTAACCCACAATTTTTGTATTATATAAAACACTGCAATTGCATGATAGTCTCACCATAATTCCATCAAACATACGAAACAAAAGGAAACCTAAATTTTTAAAGACTTAAGCAATCTTTTCTTGAATTGTCCTTCTTAATGAAGAAGTGTTTACATCTTCTTTTACTAAATTCTAAATAGATTATCTTCGTAAAACCCTGCAGGTAAGAGAGTCTCGTAATATATAAACTTGGGGATTACAAAGTACCAGGACCATATTGTTTCATGTGTTCTCTTACAAGAACAGTAATGTCAAAATTTTTAATTGGTGTTTCTCTGATAATTTTCCAGCCCTAATTAATATATCTAAAACACTTTCATTCAAAAATTGCGGTCATGATTGTTAGTTATACCTCTCACAGGAAGCGCTTTATATCCGGTGCCCCCGTTTGGTTTTCATTTCTTTAAGTGACAGAGAAAGAAAAGAGTATTTCCGCACTATTAAAGCAATAGTTCCATAGCAAAGTCACACATATTACTATATTTTCTATTTTAGGTCAAACTCTAACCCAAACGGATCTATTATATATCCTGTTCGTACAAAAGTTGCACACAATACTAAAGGTGGTCGACGATTAATATGTATATTGTTTCCGTATCTTTAAGACTTAGAAATAAGAAGGTATTTCCAGATTTATTTCTCTCTCTGTGCTAGTTTCGCTAGTCCATGGCGGAAGGATACTGTGTTCGCGGAAGAAGTATGAGCAGGTGACATCACAAGTGCCTCAATGCGATGGGAAAATAGCTCAACGTATGTACTTTCAAATTAAAAAGGTTTGTTTATTTTATAACAGGCACTACTTTCTAAACATATATATGAGGCATGCCCAGATAGTATTCGTTCTTAAGCTGCATTTATTTTGTACCTAAAATTCTATTTAATTTTTTAGTATTCTTTTACGTCGGTTAACGAATCAACTAGCTAATAACAATTATTTCATCTTTGAAAGTGAGCAACGCTGCCATTACTAAGTGTCTTCTGGGTTGTCTGTCTATCAGGAAATTTTATAAATCTGAATTTATCTCGTTTCAGGAAGTTAAATAAAAACTGGATTTATCTCCTTCAGGAAGTTTAATAAAATTGGATTTATCTTGTTTCAAGAAGCTTAATAAAACTGATTTATCTTGTTTCAAGAAGCTTAATAAAACTGGATTTATCTCGTTTTTAGCGGATCCCAATTAGGTACTTTTTGGTCCTGTTTTAAACCCATTTTTTTCTTCTATCCGTTCGTGTGTAACACACACAAGCGACTAAACAGAAAGGAGATAAGAAAGAAACTAACTTCAGATTTGAATTCAGCGACCTCCATTTATTTGGTCCTTTCCTATCTGGTGGCACCACAACCTTTTTGCATAGTATTTTTATATAATGAGTACTTCTGTGAAATTGAACTCTACAGAACGTATAAGTTTAATAAAATCGCTTCTTACATCTAAAATTATACTCGATTTAATAAATCCGTCCTCCATTTCACCACTTTTCAGGCCTGAAGAAATTGGCTGAACTCTTTGCACCTCTGGTATTTTTGCTCGGATTTCACAGTTTTTTTGTAAGTGCATAATATATATATACTTGCTTCGCTGGGGGGCGCTGCCTCCAGGATCCCGTGGCGGGTTGCACCCACAACTTGTGGAGTTTTGGGGGACTGCGCTCCCTTTATCGCAGACTCTCCGGGGGACTGCGCTCCCACGGTGCAGAACCTCCCCATACCCCCAGTTTGCTCCATTTTTGGTAACCTACTAGCGATGGTACATCTTCATACCAAATTTTGTTTCTCTAGCTTCAGTGGTTTGGAAAATGGATTTTGGGCGGCCATTTTGGATTAAGGATGGCGAATTTTTTTAACGTCTTCTTATATTGTCGTGACCTAATCGTGATGGTACACCTTCATACTAAATTGCATTTTTCTATCTCGAACGGTGTGGAAAATGGTTTTAGGACTGCCATTTTGAATCCAAGATAGCGACTTTTTTTTCAAAATGTTGTAATATTTTCCTAAACTACTCTTGATAATACACATTTATGCCAAATGTCGTACCTCTAGGTCAAACGGTGTGGAAAATGGATTGTGAGGTCCGCCATTTTGGATCCAAGATGGCGTCTCTGGAGACATTTTGTAATACTTTCCTAACCGACTTAATGATGTACTATCATACCAAATTTTGTTATTCTAGTTCCAGCCATTTAGGCTGTGTATTCTTTGGAAATTTCGTTTCGGCGGCCATTTTGGATCCAAGATGGCAACTCTTCAAGATTTTGTAATATTTTCTTAACCTACTAGCGGTGATGTACCTTCGCACCAAATTTCGGTTTTCTAGGTTCAACCGTTTAGTCTGTGTATTCTGTGATATTTTACGTTTGGCGGCCATTTTGAATTAAAAATGGCGACTTTTTAAAATGTCGGAATTTTTCCTATACCTACTTATCATTCTCCACCAAATTACACGTTTCTAGCTTATTCCGAACACCCTAAACAATATGATGAGTGAATCAGTGAGTGAGTGTCAGCCTAAAATACGCAATTTCAGGAGTTCACAACTCGAATATACTTTAAACTACGAATATGAAAGTTTGCACACCTGCACATATTTGCCATATCTCCTTAACTTTGAAAGCTCATATTGCTATCTTTAACCTCTTTTTTCTTACGGGGCTTCGAAATCGCAGATTTCGCCCCAAACTCTTGTTCCTGTAAAGCATTCTTCTGGCAGTGCTGACGTTTTGTGACGTGGAGAGCTTGGCTGTTGACAGGCCGTCCATGTTGATAGATCTACAAGGGAATCTGTTTAATTTACCAATTGACTCAATGTCTGCACGAAAAAAATGTCTTTGAAAATAGAATAGGCCTATTTTTTTTAAAATATTAGAATATATTATTTGTCTCATGTCTTTAATTGATGATGATGATGATGAATGTTCTTTTCGAAAACAGGTGTTGACCCGAAGGTCTCTAGGGAAAGTGAATCGATGGTTGTTTGCAATTGCCTTCCAACGGATGAACATGACGTTCTAAAGACATGACTTACAGTTTAATGTGGACTCTGAACCACAAGTGTCCCACCGGAAATCGAACCTATGATCCCTAGATTAGAAGGCAGTGAGCGTTAGCACGCACTCTTTGGGGACAACCATATTTAACTTCAGCATTTAAAATCATATACCGGTAAATCATGAGAAACTAGGTGCTCATACGTAAAATTGCTAAGCTTAATATTTGTAGAAATGCAGCTGTAATGAATGGAAGACCTAATCAACAAGAAAATATAAAGCATCCGTATTTTAAATGACTATTGCGTCAACTGATGGATGTATCCCTTCGCTCGTATGTAGCTTAAGGGTGTAGATTACAGCCGCCATCTTGGTATTCAGATTCTATTAATTTATATGGGAATAGTTTTACTCATATGTCTCTCAGAACTGGAATTTTTAACTTCTCTTTATACCTGATTCATTGTCATGTTTATTCTGATAAGTTGTTTTGTAAAAATATGTTATTCTTTAAACGAGCAATATGTCTTAAAGACATACATTATGCTTTACATGGTTAACTAAAACTGTAATTGTATCATATTCAGATTTGTTTTTCAAGGAACCACATATTTGAAAATCTCAAACCACCAGATATAACTATGAAATAACATTAAGCAAATGAGAGAACTTGAAACTTTCCAGAGATATAGAACTAGTAGCGTATCTACGAATTTTAATGCCCAGGGCAGAAACACCTTTGCAGCACCACATCTAAAGACGGGCAATAGTTGTTAAATATCTCAAAATATCCCACGACAATACCTTCTTGTTTATTTTCTATGATTACAAAACATTGCTAAGAAATTACAAAACATGACACAATACGATGATAATGCAAGCAAAATGTTTACACAATACCACATTTAGGCTAGCCGACTGATCACCGTTACACCCTGTTTAGTACTATTCTGAAGTCAAGTCATGGTAGTGGTACCATAATTATACATATTAAAGTAAGGACGTAATTAAATATTCTTACCTGTTTGAAATGGGATAAAGTTATCGGGTTTATAAAAGTGACCTTCCTCGTCAATGAACCGACTTGGCATGAACTTATTAGGATCCTCCCATATATCAGGATTCATATGAACAGCCCACTGCAGAGGTACCACCATGCTTCCAGCAGGAATATGATATCCGTTTAAAGTAGTGTTCTATTGGAAGGAATAAAAAAAGGAAGAGAATTATTACATTATCATATTTTAGTTTTATCTATTGTGAGACCAAATACTATTCTTTCAGCGAGAGTTAAATCTATTCGATTCAAAGTACACAAACTTTGGTATGACGTTACTATTACTAGTGTTTTCATCTATGAGAAACAAAAATACTTCTGTTACAAATAAAACTTAACAATAAAGAAACATAGAGCAGACACGTGAAGCAGTATCTGACGAGTCTGAAGACGAGGCCCAGACTCCAGATCTCACCATCGTCTCTACAATATAGATTAAAAAAGAAGCTTAGCTGAGATTCGCTGTGATGTTCACTGGAAATAAAGTTGCGAAGGGAGTAGCTGAAGGCGCCAAGCCAGCGCCTAGAGAGTATCTGGCTTCTAATGAAGAATGTGATACGTCAGTTCAGAAGGTGAAGAATCCCGTTTAGGCTGAAGGTGGCCAAGAGTTGCCTTCACGAACGCAAATGGGCGTAATTTCCCCGTTTATTCTCATTGATACATCGTACTGAAATTTGATAAGGATATTCATAACCTGAATCTTATGTCTGTTTCATTTGCGATCACCATGGAACGCGCCTGAAGCTTCTGGACAGAAATGGTTATTTATAGTGTTTTACTATATATAGTCACCAGCCTACATTGATATAACCTTAGGAAAGATTTGAACTATCCAAATTAAATTTTGTGCGGGAAGTGTGAAGGCTTTGAAGAAGTGCTTATGTTTCCATCTCAAGTTACAAAATGAATAAATCCTGTAATTTGACAATTTAAATTATGATACAATAAAGTATAATATTTATTTATTTAGATTTTTTACTACTTGAATAAGGACATTTTCACCGAAGCATAGAGAGCTGAGGAAAAAATCAATGTTTTGTATGGAGCACAGAACAATGAGGGTTTCCAGGGTATCCCTTAGATTCATCTGGCGAATACCGCGATGGCACCTTAAGCAAGACCTTTTCTATACTCTCCCTTATCCTGACCTGAGCCAAAGGCTACGTAAAGGCCATAAAATAAATTCAAATCGAAACTAACCATGATCATGAATTCATGACACATATCCCTTTCAATAAAAAAATATATTTTTCCTTCCAAAAGGATACATTTTACTAATAAGGAACAGTAATTTTATTGGGTGAAGCCCGGAGTTTTTTTAAACATCAGCTGCACCTAGTTATGTTGCTTAGCACCAATAATCACCATACAATGTAGAATAATGTATTTAAAACGTGTTTAATAGATCTCTATCCGTTGTCTCACTCATCGATCCTAAAAAGGTGCTGGCTGTGAGGTGTCATCCCTGCTATTTAAGAATGTCTTAGGCCGCAGCTGCACATGAGCCTCTACTTGCAAACTAACTAAATACATATGAGGAACAAACAAGCAAAACCTTACATGTTCATTTCTTGATTTATAAAAAAATTTGTTCTTTTTAAGACCTTAACGAAGCGCTGTAGTAAATCATGCAAAGTGATTTTACCATGAATGAGATAAATGCCGCTTTTTATTCAAATCTTAAAATGAACAAAACTTGTTTAAAATTAGAAAATGGACATCTGAGGTATTACTTGTTTGCTCCTCATATGTATACTCTATACACTGCAGGCTCGCGGTGGCTAAGCGGTAGAGCGCTCACTTTTTCTGAGTGGGGTCCTTGGTTTGATCCCGGCTCGTCCCATGTGGACTTTGTAGTGGACAAATACTGTGTGCGTGAGTTTTGTCCGTTTTCCTCACACTTCTTCATTCCACTAATTCGTCCATCATTACCCAGTCAGCCTGAGCCAAATTTCCCTTTTAAAAATAAATTCAAATTCAATTTTCTATACATTGAGAGAACAGAGACATTTGGCAAAATTAGATGTTTTACACTCAACATTAAAAAAAAAAAAAAAAAACAATTGAGAACACACCTCAAAGAACTGAATAAGAAATTCCATTGTAATGAAGTAATAACGTCTTTGTACTGTTAATAAATGCCTTTTATTGTTTATACTCCCTCTTCTTAAGTTTAAGAAGGCGAACTTGTGACGCACATCGTAGTCATACAGTGGGTAATATGCGTGTGCCACTGATCTATTAAGTATGGATAAATCTGCTGTTTCATCATTCTGGTCGCCAATTAGTCATTTTTGAATAAAAGTTAAACACACTCAACTTCTTCGCAAATAATAATGTTTATTGATTCTTTTTTTTTTATTGTATACTTCTACGTACGTATTTGTCTTTATACTCACCTTTCTTGTGCGTAATTCCAGAATTGACTTTATTTAATTTACGTCAAATACATGAGTGGTCAACTGGTTACATATCACTAAAAACCAGTATCAAATTGTATTTAATAACAATATGAAATATACAGGGTGTCCCAAAATGTGTCTTCAAAATTTACATAAACCGTATTTATTCGTGCATTTTGCTTAGCTGATTTTTGTAACCCGCTGTATTAGTGATCTTTCACTTTAGGGAGAAAAGAGATGCATTGAGATAAATTGAAGCTTATCGGTTGGACTGCATTCTAATTGCAATCAGTGTTTGGGTACAAGAAGAAGCACGGGAATAATTTGACAATTTAGAAGAAAATAACCAAGGTAACGAAAAAAGGCTTTCAAAATAATGAAAAACACGAAGAAGGAAACAGGCAGATGGCCGATAGAATTTATAAGAGGAAAAGATGGAAGTTTACTGATAACAGAAGATATCAGGGAAAGATGGAAGGAATATTTCTCGCGGAACTTGTATCGAAAGAATATAGGGAAACAGAAAACACTAAACAAACATCTCGTAGGCTGAACATCACGGGAATATCGAAAATCAAGATCACATTAGAAGTGAAAGAGGAAATACGCAAGTTGCAAATAGGAAGAAACACAGGATACGACGGCATTTCATCCGAAGTGATGAAACAGATGAGAAAAGGAGAAGAATATCTGTTACTAGGAATGCTGTAATTAGATTGGGAAACCAAAATAATACCGAAGGATTCGGAAGTAGCAGTAATAATAGCACCTATATACAAAAGTAGGTAATAACCGTGAATGTAGAAATCATAGAGGCATCTCCTTACTAAGCATACGTTACAAGCTACACTCAAGGATACTAGAAACCAGACTGAGAAATGCAGTGGAAGATAAACTCGAACAGCTACCATGCTGATTCCGTCCAAACAGAACCACGGCATAAGAAATAAGCCAAAGGACAAAACCAGCAGTGTACAAAACCGTTACGAAACCTGGAAACCAAATACACACATTACAACCACTTTCAAGCAACAATAATGCGATACGAAGGATAGAAAAGAAAATAGAATGATCGATAGAATAAGAAACCAAGATATCCGCAATACATCGGAGGCTGAAACTCTCAGAGCATTCATAGAAAACACAGGTTAGGTGGTTCGGTCACGTAGTACGAATGAGCGAAGAAAGATATCCCAGAAAGTTTGAAAGGCAATAATTATAGATAAAAAAAAAAAAAGTAGAGGAAGATTCAGAAAAATATGGGCAGAAAACATTAGATACTGCAAGAGAGGGGAATCGAATAGAGGAAAGCAAAGCAACAAAAAAACAATGGATAGGGCGTCCTCGAAATGCCTTGAAGAAAACCTAAACACCACAACAGCAGACGAGGACAATCAAGTAAGCAAGTTCTAAATGAAGGTTGGTGAAACCGACAATAATCGTATATTATTTTTAAAAGCAAATTCAATTTAAACATATAAATAAAAATATAAAAGTATAAAAAAATAATATGAAAGAAGTAAATATAAAATCCCGGACTCAAAACGAGAAACGGATATTTTAATGAAAAAAAAAAAAAAAATGAGTTTGAGGAATCCTGCAAGTTAGGGAAGTACCAATGGTGATGTTTGTTTTTTTAATATTCATTCATTTATAAGCTAATTAAGCAAACAACACGACGAGCAGAGTAGTCGTACTTACACAAGTTATGTTTCCTAGTTATTTTCTTAAGGTTAGTGTAAAGCAACAATCTTTAGATCTAGATGGCAGCACTAGCTACATATGTAGGCAACCTCCCCATATATGATAACTTTACTGCAATTTATGATCACTTCTCGTATATGAAATTAAAGGAAGAGAGAGAGAGAGAGAGAGAGAGAGAGAGAGAGAGAGAGAGAGAGAGAGAGAGCAAGTAACCAAGTAACCAAACGTCACGTGCACTAAGTTTAAATGCCACCGCAAATTTTTCATTGTTATCACGCCTTTCATTCTTCTGTGTGCATTTTCTGCACTTCTTTCAGTTCATTTAACATTAAAAGAAGGTAAGGGAAAAAAAATGAATCTATTTATTTACCTGCAGGGTTCCATGGGGAATGCCAAGTGGAACTACGGACCTAATTCTCTGGGTCTCGGCTATGGCAGCCTCGGTCAAGGGCAAACTCTGTACATCTTCCAGGCTTGGTAGGCGCTCTCCAACCACGCCATCTAGTTCGTCTTGCACTTTTTTCTACAGTAAATAATAATAATAACAACAACAAAATAAAAGAAAATCAAAACATTTTACAATAGTTAGCAACACTGTTTAGTTATGAAGTTTAATTCTTACTCAACGTATGACGCAATCGGTAAAAAGAATTACTAAGAAGTGATAACGAAAGAAAAAAAAAGTTCCACGCGATGAGATTGCAACAATTGAAAAACGTACTTGGTGTACGTCCTAAAGGAAGTGTTGATGTATCCTTTATATTTTTCTTTAAAGGCAAATTCCTAAAGACGTTTTTTGAATACACAGGATAACTTTAAAAATCTCACGGAAAGGCTGTATTCGTATAAATTAATGGGAGAAACAAAATCGTACACAGTGTGTTCGTAAATTGCTGCGATATACTTGGAGAGTTTTGAAGCTAGAGCGATTCAATTGCCACAAATGACGTCATATTTCGACAATGAATTACGTAAGACGTGTTCACTTAGCAAATCGCAATCGAAGATGAATGAGGGAGTGCATCATTATGTAAGAATTTCATTGTCAAGGCATTGACATTGAGCAAGTGGGTAAGCATAAAAATCCCGTCTACGCTGCATTCCTCAGTTAAAAACTACCCTCAAATACAACCTTTTGATAGGACTTCGATTGAGATTTGTTATACCATCACATTATTACGTAATTTATTAACTAAGATATGACGTCATTCGTGACGATACCAAGCGAGATTTGGCTGTCCCTAGCTCCGAAATTACACATGCTTCCACGTATGGTCAGAAGAACTTTTCTCTCGTTTTCTTGCGCAGTATCACCTCCCGAAGTTTGTTGTAGTATTTAGGGACATATTGTATATAAATACTAACGGCTTCTATATTTATGTTTTGTAATATATAATGAACAAATCTACCGTCCATATATTAAAAATTAATTTCCAGTGCATGAAGCAAAACTCAATAGCAAGATAGCGTACAGCATTAAGATGTATAGGCCAGCTTTATGCATTAATTTATAATAAGTGTCCAGAAAACGTATTGAATCATAAACAAACCATACAGAAACAACAAAAAGATATAATAATGCTTTGGTTATATGGTAATAATAAGTATATTACAAATAAAGTCTATTAACTAAACTCTTAAGATACTAGTAATTTTTTCTTTCTCGAAGAGGGAGTGTGTTGATGGAAACTGAATTAAGTGAAGTTGTTTGTTTGTTGTAGTAGTCTATGGCCAGCGTTAGGAACAAATATATCCAATTTGTTTACTTATAAATAGAAAAAGGGAAGAAGTGTTTCCAGACATATTTGATTTTTATATTATTAGAAAATATCTGTTGCGTATATAGACGAATTGTATCTGACGACCTGTTGAATGCTAAGCCAACGTTCTACCACTGAGCCACGGCCGCTCGGTAGATCTTCTCTGTCACAAATATCCATTATACTTTAATTGAAAGGTTTTTCTAAATCCCAGTACCTTAAAGCATACAATTATAATAAAGAAATGAAGTGATACTACAATGGAGATACTGATACTATGAACTACGAAAACGTATAACCTATAGATAATTTAAAAGACTTTCGAACCGATTAAAATATACTATAGTGTTATTTTCAAAAGTTTGGTTTCGGATTGGTGCAGTGGAGGGGTGCGAGGAACTAGGGATCCACATCGCGGAGAGAAGTTACAATGTTGCCATTTCCTTCTCTACCTCACCCTTGTGTATATTGGTGAGTGCGGCACCTCCTGATGACTCTTCTTTTGCTGGCAATACAGTCAGCGCTTTCCTCACTGACGAATGATCTGTCGTACGCAACCAGTTTGTAACGGGACCTTTATAATATAATATATATATTTATCTTGAATAATAAAACCTCTTTGTAATGAAAGCTCGTCGCTATATCGAAATGGTCCGCTACTTTAATAATGTTGCTGCTGTGTGTCCTTCCTCTCAACACAGAGCCTCTTCTGTTTTGTCTCCGGCTAATTTTATTCTCAGGGCGAAAATGGATTCTTGGCCGGATATTCGTTGCACTAACAAATTAATACAGGAAGCTTACGTGCCCAAAAGCTGCTACACGCAGTGGAACGACTCAGCCTACCACCTACTCCTGTAGAGCCAAACTATTATAAAGTGCTGTGGTGCTTTTCAGCAGACCCCGGTACTCGTAATAGCGTCTCCTTAAACGCAGTTGAATGCTAAATAAAAAAGCAGTTAATAATCAAGAGGTTTATTAAACATCACATTTTCCTATATGAATTTTTTTTTTTACTAGCCGTAGCTAGCACCCCCAAAGGGCTACACCCTTTATTCGGGAAGGGATATTTGGATATAGGGCAATATGAAAACGTATGTGGGTTAAGGGACTTTTATATATTTTGAATCATTTATTTTATTGCATCTAATATCATTGAGGCCATTATAAGCTTTTAGCTTATAACCATATTATTGGTTGGGTACTCACTGATCAGTTATGATGATGGTGAGGTGCAGATTCACGCCACAACACTTATGTAATCAGACGAGTGGATGATTATCTTCTGCCCAGGGGCGGCTCTGGGCGTGATGGAAGACGTATGAAGCCCTGTTAGTACATTGATGGTCACTGTGCATTTGATGAGGGTGCAATATATGATGGTGTATCACGTGAACTATATGCAGTAATGAGAGCTAAGTCTGGATGATTGTGTGGGAGTGTGTTCTGAAATAGTGTGAGTAAGTGGAAAAGTGGTGGAGTGACATGGGTGTGAGTACCGTTGGTGTTCTCGTGAGTACTGAGTGTGCCGTGAAACAAGGGGTGTTGTGAGTCAAAGCGGTTTGAAATGTAACGGGTACGTAGTGTTTCTAAATGTAGCAGTAAGTGTGGAAATGTAAGTCGTTCATATAGTTCTCTTGTGGGACTAGGTAGTTGGATTCGATATGCAATCCGTAGTGCGTGTCTTTCCAGTATTTGAAGTTGGTGATATATGCGATGAGGAGCAGCGGTCCAGGCTGTGAATCCGTATGTTAGCACAGGTCGTAAATATACTTTGTATGTGTTGAGTACTGTGTCAGCTTTTAATCCCCAGGTTGTTCCGGTCAGACGTTTCAGCAGGTTCAGTCTGTTCTTGGCTTTAGTGATGACATTTAAGAGATGAGGTCGCCAGGTTAAGTGATGGTCAAGAATTAATCCGAGATACGTTACTGTATTGGTCGGCTTTATACGTTCATTAAGTACTTTAATGTCAAGGCGGGAAGGGTTGCGTTTAACTCGGGAACGGCGTTTAGGGGGTATAAAGACTGTTGCTTGAGTTTTGTTAAAATTGATGGTTAGGCCCCACTTGCTGCACCAGGATGTGAAATTGTTTATAGCTTGGTCCATGGTGCGGTTAATGTGTTGAACGGACTTACTCAGTGCCAGGAAAGCTGTATCATCTGCGTATTGAAATATGTGGATGTTTGGAGGTAGGGGAGGTAAATCGGCTACGAAGAGGAGGTAGAGAAGTGGAGATAGAGCAGATCCTTGCTGTATGTGAAATTATTATTATTTTCAATTTGCCATGGTGAAGCCATGACAACACCCACTGAAAGGGTTACGCCCTTTTTATGGGAAAAGCTTTGACGGATAAGGCGTGATGGATGAGTTGGAGCTGGTCTACGAGGTTTTAAGGAGCTCATTATTCTTTATTATTTACCAAATTTGGATCGTTACGATTTTGCATCGTAACCATTCACTTACGTGGGATTATAAGAAACTTCAAATATATGTATATGATAAATGATATATAAAAAATGAATTCAGAAAGTGCTTGCACGCCACAATCACAACATTCAGGGAAGTTAGTGTAGACGAATGAATGTTATCTTCTGTCCCCGGGGCGACACGGGGCGCTGATGGGAGACAATGTGAGCCCTGTTAGTTTTTGATGGATTACTGTGCACGTGATGGAAGTATGTGATGAGGCGGGTGCGGAGTGGCGAGTGGTGTGAGTTCGGGAATGTGGTGATGATTTGGGGGAAGAGAGGAAAGGTAGATACTGAGAAGAAGTGATAGTGGATTGTCGATTAGCTGCTGGCGAGGATAAGCATGGTACGTGGCGTTATCGTATAACGTGTCTAACAACAGTGGGTGGTAATCTTCATAACGACTTGTGATGTAGCGGGTGCGTAAGGTTTCTAAATGAAACAGTATATTGGGTATAGTGACTCGTGCGTAAAGGTCTGCTGTTGGGCTGGGGAGTTTTATTCGGTAAGCAATACGGAATGCGTGTCGTTCGAGGATTTTGAGCTTATTATAGAATGAGGATGATGCTGCAAGCCAAGCTGGATGCCCATAGGTTAAGACAGGTCTTAGAAATGCTTTGTAGGTATTGATGATAGTGGTTGGCGCTAGACCCCATGTGGTGCCTGTAAGTCTTTTAAGGAGATTTAGACGGTTAAATAAGCTTTTGTGGTGATCTCTTTTAGATGTGGTTTCCATGTTAGATGATAATCAAAGATAATGCCTAGGTACTTGACGGTGTGGGATGGTTTGATTCGTGTTTGGTGTACTGTAAGGTGAAGTTTCGAAGGGTTTCGTTGAACACGGGAACGTTGTTTTGGTGGTAAGAAGACTATTGACTGTGTTTTAGCAGCATTGATTGTTAGTTTCCAAGTAGAGCA
The DNA here is from genome assembly GCA_022664845.1 of Lepisma saccharinum. Taxonomy (NCBI): domain Eukaryota; kingdom Metazoa; phylum Arthropoda; class Insecta; order Zygentoma; family Lepismatidae; genus Lepisma; species Lepisma saccharinum. The sequence goes on from JAGDQP010000731.1 coordinate 60,204, forward strand.
CCAGTTGGTAAATGTGTCGATTGCTGTTTGCATGGCATGGTTGATTTGCTGAATAGTTTGAGCTGTGACTAAAAAGGCTGTGTCATCTGCATATTGATAAAGGTGGACGGATGCTGGTAAAGGTGGAACGTCTGTGCAGTACATTATGTAGAGTAATGGGGAGAGTGCTGAACCTTGTGGAACTCCTGTATGTAAAAATATGGGAAAAGAGCTAGTGTGGTTAATGGTGATGTATGCGAGACGTTCAGTAAGGAAGTTGTAAATGAATCTGACATATGCTATTGGTAGATGAAATCTAAGTAATTTCCAGATTAGTCCTGCGTGCCATACTTTGTCGAAAGCTTTTTCCAAATCAAAAAGAACGAGGCATGACGGTTTGCAGGTATTGTAATGGTTGGTGATATGAGTGGAAAGACGGAGAAGTTGGTCCTGGATACTGTAGCCGGGGCGGAATCCTGCTTGGTGTGTTGGTAAAAGGTTTCGGTCTTGTAGGTGAATATGGAGGCGTTTTACTATAATACGTTCAAGGATCTTGCTTAGGGTGGAAGTGAGTTGGATGGGTCGGTAGGAGCTTATTTTGTCAGGAGGCTTGCCGGGTTTGAGAAACATTAAGGTTTTAGAGGTTTTCCACTGTGCTGGTATGTATCCGGATCGCAATACAAAGTTGTAGATGACTGCTATAAGTTGGAGTAGGCGATAAGGTCCTTCCTTAATATGGCGGTATGTGATACCGTCCTGGCCTGGAGCGGTATTTTTCTTTCGAGCGGTGGTGCTGACTATTTCTTCGACGGTGATAAGTTCGGTGAGAGGTTTGTCATTCCTGAGACGATGATCTGAGTTTGGTTGTAGTTCTGGTGATGTAATGTTGAGCTTATTCACCGGATGTGTCCTGGCGATGATATTCTGCTGAGGTGTGAAGATTTCCTGTAGATACTTTGCAAAGGCATTGGCTTTTCCTGATCAGTTTGAATCGGTTGATTGTCTTGAAGCAATGGGTATGTTGTAGTTGTCTTTCTTCCAGTGAGGAGGTTGAAACGTTTCCAGAATTTCGTCGGATGTGCTGTGTCTCGGAGTTGGTTACAGGTCTTCACCCATTGTCTAAGTTTGTATGCTGTTATGTAGTTTCGAACTGATCGCTGTAGTTGCCTATGGAGTTGCAAAGCTGCCGGGTTTCGAGTTCTTATGTAGTCTCGGAAGGCTTGTCTAGAGCGTTTAACCTGTGCGAGATATCCCGGTGGTAATTTCGGCTTGTATGGTGTTGTTGTAGATGTTGGTATGTTCTGTGCTGAAGCTGACTGAATAGTTTCGGTGATGGTTTGTAGCGTCTGGTACAGCTCTTCCTCGTTAGTTGGTTCCTCAACGTTTAGCAGTTTGTCGTTGATGAAATTTCTGTACTGGTTCCAATTGGCGAGATCGTATCTTGTGATGATTCTTGGTGGGGGTAGGTCAGGTTGTTGGGATGGTTGACGGTGTAGAGTAAGTTTGATGGGTACATGGTCGCTTCCTACAGTATCCAGGACTTCTAGGTGAGAGCGTGGGATAAGGTTAGGGGAAAGGATGACTATATCTGGGGTAGTTTGTGTAATCGGACGGGTAGGTTTGGGTAATTGTTGTAGTATGCCGTTCGTATTGTTGCTGATAAAATTGGTGAACTGGTTTTTCTGTCTATCGGATCTACTATGAATATTGATATCTGCCATAATTATGAATGCTTTGAAGTTATTAGAGATATACTGAAAAAATTGTAACGGTATGGGATGGCCTGGACGAACATAGATGGTGATTAAGGTTACATATAGGTTTTTGAAGTATAGTGTGGTAAGGATATGTTCTGGTAATGCAAGTTGTGGAATAGAATGGATGCGATGAGGTATTGATGGTTTGAAACCGAGCGCTGCCCCTCCGTTAGCTCTTAAAGCCGGAATATTGCTTGCCTGATGAATGAATTTATAGCCAGAGAATTTACAGGATGATTGTGGTGGAAGGTGTGTTTCATTTAGTAGAAAAGCCTGTGCTTTTTCTTCCAGCAATAAGGCTTCAAATAATGGCTTGTGAGTATTGAGTGAGCTAATGTTCAAGAATAATATTACAATATCCATATTCAGTTGCGTTGGCTTGGTGTTTCCCATGGATCTGGACTTATGGAAGGTGAAGCTACGAAATGAACGTATGGTCCTGAGTATGTGGCATGAAAAGTGACTTGGAATACTTGTTTGGCTGCAGTTTGAATCTGTTGTAGTATATGTGAACGATGCGCTGGTTGGATATTTTGGAGTGTAAGGGTGATGAATGATAACATTTGATCAACAGTTATGGGTTTGATGAGGATGGGGTGTTTCTCTTGAGCACTGGTCATGTCGTGGGTTTGATCGTGGACTCTAAGTGGAACTACAAGGTCTGGTTTCGTTGGTTCGGGTTGAGGTCGGGCCTTACACTGATAGCTATAGGTGGGATGATTTTGTTGGCAGGTGGAGCATTTTGGTGGTGACTGCATGTTTTGGCACTGACGAGTAGAATGTGGTCCGGAGCAATATCCACATTTTGGTTGGTTTGTGCACTGGTTTGTCGAGTGAGAGTTATAACTTTGGCATTTTTCACACCTGATGGGCATTGGTGGTTGTGTGCGAGAAGGCTCTACACGGTGTCTTTTTCTGTAGATATAAGCGCCGAGTGTGAGGAGGTCGTTAACTGTCTCGTGTGATTGGGTAAGTACTCTTACAAGATAAGTAGGACCAGCTTGACATTTGATTCGCATTACTTTAGAAAATTCGTACTCCTCCTGTTTGAGCTCTTCCGTAATTTCCTCATCAGTCCACGAAGGATCTACACCGCAGATAACAACAGAGAGAAGTGGTGGTTTACGCGGTGGAGGTGGTTGTTTAGTGCGTGTAGCGTTTAAGCTAATCATGGTTGCGGATGGACCAAAGATTTCTAGGGTGAATTTGTTACGTATAGATGTTGCTAGGTTCGGGTCCGGTGATTTGATGATCATCCCGTTTCGTGTAGCTATGATTTGAGTAATGGTTTGGCGTGGTACGTATTTACAGAGTTGCATGAGAATTTGCTTGGCATTCTGAAATTTGGAGTCATACTTGCTGAGAAGAAAAGAATGTATAGTTGTACTGTTTACTGATGTAGAGTCTTCAACGGTCATTTGATCAGAATCGTTATCACTATCGCTGTTTGTTTGAGTGTGTTGTTTCTTAGGTGGTGGTGAATTACTTGGTTTTCTATCTGTGGAGTTGACCGGAGTGCGGGACCGAGAGCGAGATGTTGCTGCATCGTCTATCCGTGATTTTCTACCAGTAACCGTGCGCCATGGACCGTGTGTTGGAACCGTTTGCGGGAGTCCGGGGTGCTTGCCGTCCGACATATTGATAGTCTGTCCGGGGGCCGAAGCCCGTGAAAACAAAAGGGAGGTAAAAACGAGAAGCAAAATGAGTGATGAAATGATCAGTCTCTGTGCAATGACTGCTCCTCGAACTAACTGCACCCTCCGACAATGAAAATTGCCGTCAATCCTAAATTGACCGTATACGTAATAATCTCTTTCGTGCGTATGCTACACGAAGTCCTCGTAACTACGCTAACGAATCAATGTTAGGCTAGGTTTAGTTATGTATGTGAAAACCCGACATGGCCTTTTACATACTTGCAGTCAATAGTTTATGTCGGTTTAACATTATTGCTTTTCAAGTAATCTCCAATATCATTGTACAAAACAATAATAATATACCACTTAATCACTTATATAAATGTTCTGTTAACTAACATCTTAAATATCAAACTCATGTGGTGTTTTTTAAAACGCCCGCCATTTGTAAACGCTAAGTTATAGCAGTGACATCTATTGACCTACTCGCGAACTATTTCAATTACCACAATAATAACAATAAATTATAAAATGAACTAAATCGTAACTATCTCTTTGAAAAACAATTAAAACCGACTGATAATGCTTTTAAACAATTAACAAAGCTTTTAAACCAAAATATAAACATAATTCATAAAATATAAACTAACCTAATTCGTAAAAAACTTTGGTAAACTTTATTTTTATATGGGCCAGTTTAGTAACTTTGGACTTCGGCCCGTCACGATTTGCCTTTAGCTGTTAAGTGTTAAAATCCACACCCATGCCCCTGCCGGGACTCGAACCCGGGACCGTTGAGTCGATAGCCTACCGCCGCAGACCGCTCGACCACCCGGCCGGCTAACCTAATTCGTCCAACACTTAATAGGAACATATCAAGTTAAGGAAATGATGTCAGGCAACAGTGCATTTAACGTATGACTGAAACATCACTACGTATCCATAGCAACAGGCCGTGCCTAAAAATATAGAGATCCATTGTTTCGAAAACCGGTCTATAGAAATCAAATTACCTGTTCCATTTGATGCACCGCCATATAAAGTAGAAACCAGCGTAAAGTTGTTAACGTAGTGTCAACTCCTGCTCCGTAGAGATCAGCCATTGCATGCAGAAATTGTGATGTGGAATAAAATTTCTTTTTGTCTTCATCCGCAGTGTCCATGGCTACCAGAAAAGCATCCACAAAATCTCTCGGTTCTTCGGGGTTTAATGTCTTGCGATGCCCTTCGATGATGTCCTTGTAAATTTCATGAGTTTTGTCTTTGCCATCACACAAGAAATGCATCAGTTTCTTATAGCGAGGAAGAACACTACAAAAATAATAATTAATTATATCTTACTATAAAAACAAAATTACAAAAAAAAAAAAAAGAATCAAGTAACATAATTTATAGACTTCAGACAAACTAACTATGCTTCTTTTACTGATAATTAAAACAGATTTTGTTATAACTATTGCTGCAACTCTACAAGATATTTCATATTTGAACATTTGAAACTATTTTATAGTAATTTTAATGTGTATCTAGGTAGCTACCAATTAAAAGTTGTATTTTCGAAATAATTTCTGACCCTACACTGTAAAAAGTGAAAACGTGAAATGGATGAATGCTACTCTGCTTTATGGAGAAATAAAAATAGAAAAATAGAGTTTTGCTCTATTTACTCTAAAATGTGGATATAGTGTAAGCTCTTTAGAGAGAAGATTGGCAACCTTGACTCCATTTTAAAGTTTAAATTTTTCTTTGTAAAATAGCTTAACGTTAACTGAAAATGGGTTGAAACTGGTCAAAGCGTTTTGTTGGTGAACGGTTCAACTTATTTTATTCTTAAACTTTCGTCACTTTCTGATCGACAATTTTGGGCTTACGTACTTTTGTGGATGAAGTTTAAGCCTTGATTGGATATTCTATAATCCAATAACAGGAGTAACGTTAGTTACTTTTCGCTGAACGTAACTTCAGTCACGATAGATCACATAACATTTACTTTGCAACCATTCAAGAGACCAAAAGGGCACACACGGTAAAATATATTATTACATTTTTTCTCTAAAGTAATCAGCACGAAACTCATACCATATGAACTATATAAAGTTAAAGTTTCTCTAGTAGCAGAAACCACAATGAGAAGATATTGAATTCATTACAGTGCACTGACTAATAAGGTGTATATACACTTTTCTTTTGCCACTATCTACCCAACTCACGCAGATTTGGGGGAAGCAGCTGACAATTTTGTAAAAGCAAAACACGAACAAAAACAAAGGTCTCTAATTGCGTCTGGAGACATTTTATTGGATATCGCTCGTAAGTAGCAAACCCCCATAAGTCTTTGGACAAACTATACTGATTTAGTCTAGTATAATGTCATATGTATTCTAAAGGCTGTAACACGACGGAAGTCATCAATTATCCTATACATTAAACCTACCACAATATGATAAAGCCTTAGGCGTTTCTCTGGTAATAAATCTTCAAGAAAAACAAGGAAATATGTTTTAAGAGTCTTGGCAAAAGAACCTCAAAATCAATATTGAGATCGATCAAATTTCTTAGATTGAAATTTGATCATTTGTTAAAGATCGACTTGTGTGTAAAGGGTTATTTAAATAAATGACCATTTATCCCAGTAGGTATGTAGTCACACACGTATACTTGTATACTATTTTACATAATATTTTAGACAGTAATACTGTCTACACAGGTTAATCTGGCGTCTATTACCTATCCATGATTCTCGGCTTTCAACGTCCGTCAGCAGGCACGTATCTAGAAGTTGGTTTCGGGTGGGGGTTTACAGGTTTCCGGGTGCGGGAGGGGGATCTAAGGTGTCTTTTGGTATGAAATATTGCATATTAAATATACATAATTACACCTAAATTTATAATAATTTTACACAAAGCTTTAAATTTGGGGTGGACGGACCCCCCTAAATACGCCCCTATCGGTTAGCGATGCCATCGTTAGTTGGGTGAAGTTCATACAACTCGTGCCAATGGCGTCGCTGACGGACGTGGAAAGGTCGAAACAAAACACACATTTCATCTGTTCTATTATTATGGATCCGAGAATTATGGATCTGTGGCGGATCCGAAATTGCGTGAGAAGAGGCTGCTTTCAATATTTTTCGCTAAGTGAATTATGAATTACAAACTTATCATATGTTCCTTTATATTGCTAAGTTTTACCATGGAATATGACACCGGTATCACTAAAAACACGATATTTCTAGGTAAACTAGATATGTCCGGAAATAAGTGGAAGCTTTCTTAAACCAATTGTGAAATAATGCTAATAAAATACAATCTTTTTTTCCTTGAGGAGGGGGCACGAGCCCCCTCTCTGGTTCCGATACTGTCATGGGTAGATTTACATAATATTCTTTCTAATAGTTGTTCATTCTTATTTATATTTTAACGTTCGTATTTTCGCGAGTTGAAGGTTTGAATTAAATTAGTCGCTGATGCTATACAACCTAATCTTAACGGTCCTTTTATACTGTACGTACTTACTTATAACAATCGAACTTTCACTATTCTCTCTATCTTCACTTGACACTGTGCAACTTACCGTTACAACCTCTTTTTACGGCATTTTTATAGAATACGCACTTCATAGTTGTCCGGATTAATGACTGAACTGTTTCAAATTTCGTTTCAAAGCACACCACTGTCCTCTACTGAACTGACATACCCTCAATGATCGGGGGGCAGTTGCTCACTGACTCAGTAAGATGAATAAGTATGTTGCCACCTGGTGAGACCTTTTGGAAACACTCACGGCTATTCCTTAGTATCCTCCACCAGATTGTAACCTATTTACTAACTTTTCCTCGCATAAACATATCCATGCTTGTTCTGCAAATGCGTCCTTTTTTCGTATAGAGCATTTAAACAAATTCTTTGTAAAACAAAATATATTATAGATATTTCTTCATTTATGAATAATAAACTACAAACCTTAGAAATGGAAGAAAATTGAGAGGTCCGGCAACTCCAATCATCTTTGTTCCCTCATCCTGTAAAACATGTAGCCATTCCCAAGTGGTATCATCTTCGTCCCATTCTTTTCCTAACGCCAGCGAACTCACTACATTGCCAAGACAATGATTAAGAATCGGTAGCACATCCAGTGAAGAATCTTTCTTTTCTTTCAGTTTCTGCAAAAAAAATATTATTATAACTGTATTTACGAATAGTATAGTTACAATTTATTATTATTCCCTGTTAAAAGGTTTCAGACCATTATCCTGGAAAATGTCAGCGAAATCAGTCAATTAATTGCATGGTTCAGTCACATTAATGGTGAAAATGAGACACTTTTTGGACTCCCCAGAATATTTTACACAAAACATTCTCACAAATTTCTTGATATTCATGTCTTTCAATTCTTTAGTTACCGAAAAGAACACGTTGCTGAAATACTTGTAGCTCTACACTTAAGAGTCAAAATCAATTTGGACTGAATAATTTAGCTAACTCTATAGCTTTTGGAACTCGCAAGTTCATCGCCGCAGTAATAAACGGTCGCCCAAGACAATATAATATTATAATGATCCGCGTGCCTGAGAGCACGTGCCACTCATTCAAGGTAAATAAATACTAACTTATGTGTACTACGCTGTAAAAGCAAATATGTACTACAAGCATTAAACGTGAACAAATAGTGAGTGACACAAGCCATCGGAAAAGCAGACGACGACCGCAGTTCGGCTGAAGACCGAAGATGGAGCTGAAGTCGCAGCTAGATGGAGTTTACACAGCAGGAGGAGGAACTTAGAGGACCACACCCCAAGAGAACCCTATAAATATGCAGACATCTAGGCAACTATGATCACTCCTCGCCTGGGTGGTCGTCTCTCTCAGTCCTTCCTGCTTACGACTTGCATTGGAGACGAAGCAATCCTTCATGCACAGCACTGGAACTGGCATGATTCCTTCCTACCTGACATACACAGTTTGCATTGGAACTGGTGTGTCCCCTTAAACATAAACCTGTTCACGACTGCAACGGAGTCGGAACATACCCAGACACACAGTTTGCAATAAAACTGGTGTCTATTCCTTTCTGCACACAGTTTGCAACGAAACTGGTGCAGGACTCTAACCTACTTCTCTGAGGCATAAAACCTAAGAAGAAGGAGACCATAAAGTTCTTATAAACTCACTTGTAATCCCGATTCGGGACGCTCTTTTTATGAACCGTATTCGTACTTGTACATAATTTTATAGTAAACTGGTTCTGGGAGAAAACACAATTCCGCGTATTATTAGCCCTACCTATAAAGCATACCAATAGTACACTGGAACGTTACTCTATTAACTAACTCTATGGAACTTGCAATTTCATCGCCGCAGTATAACAAACTTTCGCCATTCAATTCCATCCTGGGCAAAGATTAAGACAGTTTTTATCATGAACACCTACCTCTCGAAGATTCCTTCTAATATTGTCATCCCAACGACTTCCATGTCTTTCTAACGGCATCTTTGCCCTCCGGCTTCCCAACCACAATGCAATATAACATCTTCCCTCGTTAGATTGGTAAAAAAATGTAGCCCCTGCAATAAGTGCGCCAGGCCAAAAAGTGAAACCGAAATCCCCCCCTGTAATCACAACACACATTGAAAGAGTAGGGATATAGCAAAAGAGGTACAATTGTGGGGGAAGGAAACTTTCATTTTACCAACTTGTTGGAATTTTATTCTCGTATCCATGCCATATTATATATATATACACGAGTCTCCAGCAGTAACAATAATCTTTGTGGTAAGTCGATATCCAGCAGATTCCATTTGTCCAACACTTAAGGAACGTAGTTGCTTAACCAACAAGAGTAAGATTGGCATTCAGGTTGTCCCTGAAGTAAGGGGGCAACTGAGGATGATTTGTTGACATACCTTTATTGAAATTGGTACACATAGAAACAGACATAGTTTGAAGGAAAGACATGATTAGTATTAGCACATTATCATTAATGTTTTCCTAATAAGCAACACAAGCTAGGAAGTCCGTACCAAGCATCTCAACGTTACATTTTGCTGTTACTGTTCACAGTTCTTTGAAAAAGGAACGGTCTAACGAGTTCTATTGCATTAATGTGTCCAGTAAACACCGTTATGTCTGTTAACACTACCATTTAATTCAAAGATTGCCTCATCAGTCCAAAATATTTTGTATGAAAAAGTGTCATCTCCATCACATTTCCAATAAACCATTCACAAAATTATTGTGTCCGTGTCCTCTTCTCAGATAGCATGAAGAAGGCGATGATGATACGGTTTCAAGTTCACATTGCAATGTGCAGCTCAGATATCATAACATCCTTATTCCAGAGTGCCCCTCACTTCCGGGGTACCTTCCAATCAACAAATATTTGGTTTATTTGTTATCAGTGAGAAACGGTTGGATAGCGGTAATTACGTATGCCATCTTTGTTCATACAGTAAGTCGTCTTAAAGCTCATTTCGAACTCCTTTATTTAAGAGAATTGCTGGAGATTCTCTACTTCCTTTAGGTAATCCCCTGCGCACTCATTGCACAATTTGAAGATACCATGTAGCCCCAGTTCTAATGTTTGGGTGATGCGATATATCAGGCTCTAAATTTCATTTCATACCCCTTCGGCATCCTGTAGCTCCAAAAGATGACGGTGAATTTCCACCCAGTGACTAACCTCCTTCTACACAAGCGGGAAAATCGTGTCGGTTTTACCGCGAGCAACCGCGCCTTCTAACAAGAACCATGCTTTTTAGTGTACTTGTATACACAAGGGCTTTCACCGCGCGGTTTGACACGTACATTTAAAAGCATTGGTTTGTTAGAAGGCGGGCTTTCCTCGCGGTAAAATTGTCGTGTTTTCCCGCTCGTGGCCTAAGCTTTGATATCTTATTTTTTGATATACTATCATCCATTCAAGTTTGTCGGTCGAATTGTTATATCCTGTATATATAAATCTATTATTACAATAGTTAGCAATAGCCTCAACCTATGCAATATTACTTCCACCTTAATCCTCCTCCCAGGACAAAATAGAGAATGAGAGAGCTAAGGAGCAAAAGTAAACACTCGTTCAAGATAATATATTTTCACTTTCCTAATATAACTGATAAATAGCTACACTTTTGAAACAGAATAAACATGTATTCTTTTCTGTTTCAACTTCACCCACCAATTTATACTGGGTACCAGCAAAAGTTCTACCTGTTTTGGTGTGCATATAGAAGTGCGAACAACACAAAATGAAATCCACCTAGGACTGGACATATTCCGTCATCGCAATCCCTATTTCTTGTCATCTTTTTGGTAGTAGATGAATCCCACGCCGATAAAATTCATGAAGTTTGGAGCCAAAGAACTGTTGTACGGCAGTTTTCACAACCTCCACATCATCAAAGATTTTCGGCGTGAAAGCGCGAAACTGGTGGTAGTCCGTAGGGGCCAAGTCAGGAAAATAGCGAGTGTGGAGTAAAACCTCCCAACCAGAGTCCATCGATTTTTGACGGTGATGACAGCAGCATGTGGTCTAGCGTTATCATGGTGGATGATGACTCTTTGGAGATTGACGGGATTTGGCCGCTTTAATCAAAATGTTTGCAGTTTGTCCAACTGTTGGCAGTAGAAGATGACGGACGTTAAAGGTTTGGTTAGGTTCCAGAACCTCCCAGTGAATTATGTCTGATATCGCACCACACACTTATCACCTTCTTGAAATGTAGTTCTAGTTTGAACGTCGATGGAAACGGTTCAGAAACACGACACACAGTCCTTCGACGCTTTACGTTCCGATATAGAACCCACTTCTTACCACCCGTGACAATACATGTCAAGAACCGGCCATTTTTGTAAAAGTCGCACCACGCCTCTTCCGTTGAGCTGTACTCAGCTAATGTTGAACCACATGATCGAACTTTATGGTGAAACCTTGCAATACGAGACGTCTTTCAACTGTTGCTCTATGTGCCTGAAAGGTTTCCGCAAATTATTATATGGTTGAATTCGGGTTATTTCGTACATTTTGATCGATATCCTCCTGTTCGGGAAACACTGATCGATGTCCAGACCGTGGTTGATACTGACAGCTTCTGTCTCATTTTCTAAATTTTCGAAACCACCAACAACATGTGCTATCTTCAACTGCATTTTCACCATGCATTTGCTGAATGTTGTTGCAGGGTGCGGCCGCCATCTTAAAAGGTAAACCGTGTCTGATGTGCTCCTGGTCGATATTCGGTTCACCGACGCCATACACTGTCCCTGTCTTGTCGTCTACGCTCACTGTCTGCTTCCCCGATTACGTGGCTACTGATTCACGCACTATTACCGCCATTTGTGAGGTCAGTACTCAACTAACCTATGACATGTCAAAACAGTTAGAACTTTTGCACTTACCCAATAATATCCAATTAATTTATCTTCTCAGTAATATTATTTCTTTCATTTGTAGCTTCAAAGTGCCCTGCCGTAACAACAAATTGGCAGAGGAACACGCTAATTTTAGGATACTCAATTTGCTTTATTGTCCACAATCAATGAACGGAGTCTTTATTCAAATTAAAAACGATGTGATCCAAAGCTGTTTAACGGTTCCAAGTATAAACACTTTAGTCAATATTTCCCTAGATTCGTTCAGCTTAAAGCGACATTTTCAGTTGAAGAAAATAAAATAAAGTTACTTTCACTGATGATAACATTTTAAATAAGAAAGTTGTTTTCTCCTAAAATTGTGTGTAATGTAAGGAAATATCTACACAGTAAACCAGAGTTCGAGATGGTACTGTTTTCCTTACCTTATCAAATTTGTAAAACAAAAGTAAATGAAATGGAATTGTGATCGCAAATATAGGTTCAGATGGGCTATAGAACCATTCGGTGAGATTTCGAAATAGTTCACTCCCTACATTTGGTTCATGTTAAACTAAATATAGAGCAAAATCTCACCAACTTTCAAAACAAAATCAATCTTCAAGGTATACACTGTTTCCGGAATTCGAAGCAAAGGTACATGGAGTGAAGGACTTTGCTGATCGCGATGAAATTACAGTGAACTTAGAGACGATAAAAATACCAAATGTTTAAGCTTACACTATCTTACATTTGTTAATTAATGAAGAAAGTTGGGAAAAGCGTCTATTCTGCGTGAAATATGACAACTTGCATAGTGTTGAAATGTTTTTTCTGTTTTTGCCAACTATTTTTATATTGTTGAAAAATTGCAATTATACGTTCACATCTTTTGAAATTTCGTAAATGTAACAGTAAGTCTTACATATTAATTTTGCAATGTTTTCTAAACAGTTTGGAAGACACACATCCATGTTATATTCTCTTCATATTGTTCTTATTGATATTCAAATTTAATTTTATAACGATGAAAAGGACTAACATTTTTAATATATATCAATCTTGAATTTGCCAACTCGGCAGACTTTTGAAGGTGAGACCCACTTTAGCTACGTTCTTGATTGCAAACATTAACTAAGGATATGTAATTTACCTTTCATGACCGTACAAGTAACTACAATTAACTTGTAGGTCATACTAACCTTCGCATCAATTCATATTATGTTCGTATCTAACAACAAACTTCCTATTTGTATTTACCGCATTCTAAAAACAAGAGAATATCAAAATCTATTTTAGCAAATCTAAGAATTTCACATCCCCACACTAACGCGAAGTTAAATAGTAGTGGTGACAAGCTATCGCCTAATTTTAAATCCGTTGCGAATCTTGAAACTATCTGACATATCATTTACTTACACGTATTCTGCTTATCTGGTCGCTGAGACATATCATTATAACTGAGTAAGTTTCCCATTTTTCTAATATAAGTTTCAAGACAAAAATCTACTCTAATATAGATCTATTTCTTCTAAATCTACATTGGTGGTATCTAATTATTTCATCTACGTATACGCTAGTAAGATATAACACAAAACTTTGTAACATGTTGGGAGTAACAAAATTTTGCAGTAGTTATTGCAGTCAGACTTAATATTATTGTCTTTTTGATATATCAGAAATATTTACAGTGAACGGTGTTTTCAATGTGTTAAGTACCTACTTAAGACACTTGTATTATGTTCGTACACGATCAGAAGAGTAAAAGGTTTAAAACAAAATACATAGAATTTAATGTCTAAAAGAAATATACTTTATTTTGTTCATTAATAGATACTAAATACATCTTATTAATACACATAGAGTGCAAAATAATGGATTTAAAAAAAAATAAAACAGTGAAAAATGAAACATGCATACTTGAGTCAAAAAAGTTAATAATGACAGCTTTACACAGAAGTTTGGTTCCCTTCTATAAAAGAGCTTAAATACTATAACACTTTTTTAAGTGAAATAAAAGATATGAATGATATATTGCTTCAAGAAATAACATCATAGTCATCATCAGTAATCTTTTTAGGATTAAGAGTGTCTGCAATTTTGTCATAAAATGTGACGTCATCTTCAGAAACAAAGGATTGGACTCTGTCTAGTACTGTTAGAAAATGATTGTTGTCCAATACAATTCCGTTCTCTTCTGTCTGCATTTTCTCAAATCCTTTTCTAGGCAAGTTTTCAATACTTTCCATTGGTGCTTCGTTTCTCTTGACTGAATCCGCAATAGCCAATCGGCAAGCTCTCTGACAAACTGTGTTAATATCTCGTACCGAAAATCCACAAGTGTTATTGGCAAGATACTCTTCATTAACATCTTCGGATATACCAAATTGTAGAGAACACTCATTGATTATCCTTTGAAAGAGTTCCCTTCGTGCTCTTCTGTCCGGAAACGGAACGTAAAATAATTCGCTTAATTTGTCTGGTTGTAGAATTGTTGGTTCGATCATATCTGCTCTAGTAGTTGAGCCAATGACTAGAATTTTTTCATCTTGATTAGCACCAACTTCATAGAAAAGTTGGGTTAAAATATTACTTGCAAATGTATCTTGCTTCCCCGTGCCTGTTGAAGCTTTCTGGGCAATCATGTCAATATCATCTACATATAAGACGCATGGGGACATTTCTCGAGCGTGTTCAAAAATGTGTGCGATGTTTACTGAGGTTGGTTCATACCGTTTGAGAAGCAATTCGGCGCAGCTAATGCATATAAATTTGGCATTCCATGCGGTAGCCATTGCCTGCGCAAGAAGAGTTTTCCCACAGCCTCGTGGTCCATGAAATAAGATCCCTTTTGGATTGACACAACCGTGGCTTAGATAATGATCCCAGTACTGAATTATGTCAGTGAGTTGAGTCTTCACTTCTGACAAGCCGACAATCTCTTCCCATGAAACTTGCGGAGTTTCTACTACGTAAGTGGGAGATTTGCACTTCCAAAAGTTCTTTATCGCTTGGCAAAAATTATGCATGTCCACTGTGGAGTCTTCCAATTCCTCAATGGTAAGGTTTTCTTTTTCATATAGACTTAGTTCATTAAGTTTTTGATGAGCTGCTTCAGTGCACAAACTTTCTAAATCTGCTCCTGTAAATCCACATGTTTCAACCGCGAGTACTTCCAGGTCCACATCATTCGAGATTTTCATCTTTTTTGTAAATGTCTGCAGTAGTTTTCGACGACCAGACATATCTGGAAGTCCAATTTCACATGCGAAGCCAAGTCGCTCAGGGCATCTCAGAGCTGGGTCAATGGCATGTAGTCTGCTGGTGGTCCCAATGATAACGACCTTGGAGTCCTTATCTAGTTTGTCTATCAATGTAATCAAATCTGAGCCCATTTTCTTCTCTGCGTTTTCCATACGAGAATCTCTGATGGGCGCAAGGGCATCAAGGTGATCTAAGACGATTGCACATGGAGCATTTTTCAAGGCCATCTCGAATGTTGATTTTAAACTGTTTTCTGAAATTTCGCCAATTATTTTAGGCTGTATTGTTTGGGGAATCAAAGCACGAACGTCGTTACATAAAGTTTCAGCGAACAACGATTTTCCAGTGCCTGAAGAGCCACAAATGATAACACCTTTCAGGAGTGCTATTCCTTGAGAACTTAAAACATCATCGGCATATAATCTTAGCTTAACGAAGGTTTTGATTTTATCCAAGTCGTTGCAAGATTTTGTTACGTTTTGATACTTTAAATCTTCATTACAACATTCAGATTCCAAACAGATCTCCGTTGAGGGTATCACAAGACAATACTGAGGGGGATCCGAATACACAATTTTAAATTCAACTGGGTCACCACCATCTTTATTTTCCAGAGCAAATATATCACCCTCGTGAACTGGTACAGTTTTTTCCCGGCGAAAGAACTCTATAATAAATTCCTGTAATTCCTCCAGGTTTGTAACAGGAAGTTCTGAAGAAGTTTCACAAAGTGCAACGCGAATTTTGTTAGCCATTTTAATATTTGGACAAGGTAGGATCATCACGAAATCTTCCACAGCGACGTCTAGATTTTTCCTTGTTATAGGATTCAATCGTATTTCTCCATTGATATCCTTGTCTTCAGTCACCAAACAAACTGTCTCTTTTCCATTTCCACTCTGAAGTAAAACAAATTCTCCTTCCGATATGTCCAATCCCTTCATTATGGATGTGGGAATGGCTACCACATAAGACTCTTTTACTTTGGTATCGTTCACTCTGAGTCTTCCAGAGGACATCTTGTTTTCCAGTTTTAAATTGGGTTCCCCTTCTTGTCTCGAAAGGTGTATATTATTATTGTTAGGAGGTTGAAGGTACTCAACCTGACTTACTTCGTCAGGTTCAAGTTGTTGCATTATTCCCTTTTAAACTTTGTTCTGGTTCCTTATGGTAGATGGATGGACCTTATATCATATGCTGTGATCGTGATGGTACGTAACTTGGAATCTATGCCAATATCATGATAACATTGTTGATGTTTTAATAAAGATCGTTATATTGTGAACAACAATGAAATATAACTAACCGATTTTCTCTGAAGTACTCGGGATAGATGAACGTTAATTCTGCTGCTGCTACTCAGGGTCGTAGCCAGCCGGAAACTTAGGAAGAGGACAAGGTTGAGAAAATCTTATTATAGAAGTTTACTCAAAGCGTTCATTCAAATCACACGAAAATTCTCACTGTTGGCCCAACCCAGTGGCGCGTGAGTTAAAGCACCGAAAAACTGACCTAACAATTGAAAAATTTTCTGTCGGAAAAAATTAGCCGAATTCAACACATACAAAATTTTCATGAAACTAACTCTCGTCATCTTCTACAGAAAAAAATCGCACAGGCACGGCAGAGTGGCAGTTCCTTTCTGTACTCAAGTTCGCATTAAGCAATGTATTTTTATAGAACTTAATGATTTTTTTTTCATAACCCAGTGAATGCGGCTCGCTTGTGTTAATTACTAATAAAATATAAATATCATTTCAAATCATACAAATGATAGTTCCGTTTCGAAACTGAAACTTATCTTGGTCTCATATAATCAGTAGGGTAGTCCCGATATCGAGCCTGGATGGGTTTTCTAGATTGAGATGAAGAGATAAACCGAAACTGCAACTATCTAGTCTACAACTTCAAATTTGAGGGAATGGTAATGACATTCCTGCAAGCATGCGGGTCAGTTGTCGATCGTGTCCCGTGAATCTTCCCTATAGTTCATGTTTTCCTTTGGACCTGCGTTAACTTCTACATATTTATAGCCCCTTCACGCTACAGTTCCTCTATAACCTTCTTATACTTTTCTGTGATCATGTCTGAATGGCGGAAAATAGCCAGCCACTTTTTGTGTAAAATAATTGTGCTTCTCCTACAATGCCTCGTACACTTACGTAACCTCTGTTGCTACCTTCCTTCCTACCTACCTACCTTCCTTCCTTCCTTCCTTCCTTCCTCTCTCTCTCTTTCTCTCTAACACACACATATAAGGTTTTAGGCTGGCTAAATTCAATATTCAATACCTATATTACTGAGTCGAATATTGTTAAAATTACTTTCATGAACATTGTAGCAGTGACATAAATAATTGCCTGGTAAAGTGGCCCTCCTCCACTTTTGCTGCCGTGAAGGGGGTCCACTTTAACCACCGTTACAACTTTCTCGTTTAGGCATGATTAGATTGATTTAGAACTCACACTAATACGATATAACTTACAATAAGCTTTCTTCTTAATGTACGATCCTATAAACAACCCTACATGTGGATAGCATTAAAAAAAACAACTTAACTTTGCAGAACTTAGAAATCTTCCCAAAGCACAAATCAACTTCTCCTGCCCCGGAAATAATGCTCTCTCAACTGAAAATTTCCCAGGTTTTTAAGCACGTGCTGCGCACCTACTAATAGTGTTGCCTTCTCATTATACTAAACACCATGGGTGAAAATACCAGGTCCACTTTACACGACAAGGTCCACATTCAACCTGCGAGAAGGTTGATTCCTGAATTAGTTATTAAATATGTTGGAACACATTTAGTTTAGGAGAGCAGAGTTTAAGCTAACCCAAGATAACCTTACTTACATTAAGCTTAACTAACTGGTCATAGGAAAAACCAAAAGAAAAAGTTTAATCAAATTGAACTATAATGGCCTTCAACAGAAGCTTGATTCCGCATGTGGAAAAGGTATTTTCTAACTTTCTACTCGTGCCATCGCATCGAAATTTCTTTCCTATCTTACACAGCACATACCTTTAGAGTCTCCTTGACACCAGTCATTATCCTTTGTTCCATTTGATCCCTTTTAGGACCAAATTTTGTCATTCCAAACTTCTTTAGACAGTTAATAGCGAATTTCCTCTGGTCTCGCCACAGCTCACCTTCGGAACAGATCAAACCTGAAATAATAAAACATAATTCCATTTACTATGACATTTCTATGCCAAGAAGCGAAATACAAATTATTTTGCGTCTAGTGTAGCCAGAATTCCATATTGCAAGGTGAAAGTTTCATTTTACGTTAGACTGAATGTTTATATTGTATATTATTTTCTGTTTCAAAGCTAGGTAGCATGTCTTGTATAGTATGTCCTATATTAGGGAAACCCACTCGTCTATCTTGCCGCACTCCAAAGAACTCTCTGGCATTTTGTGTAGTTTATGAACCGTAAAAATTGATTCCTTCCTGTTTCGACTACTGGACTCCCAGCAATTTTTATCAGAATTCTTACGTTGTCAAGATTGTACGTAAAATAGGAATTCAAAAGACGAAGGGAAATTTTTGAATCTTGGGATTTTAGGTGAAATTACAAAACAATTATGCTATTCTATGTTCATTTATTCCTATACTTGCACGGAATGTACATCATTGACTTTCGTTCACAACCATACCCAACTTTTCAAGTGCAAGCAATATGAGCAACGTAATTTACTAAGACCTATTCTTTAAAGTGTTAATTCACAGCTTTAGTCGATTGTACTTTAATTTTCTGGACCTTTGTCTTGTTATCTACTCCCAGCAACAGCATTAGATATTCATTCTTGTGTTGTTTTGCCTTCAAAAGCTTCAATAACACACTAAATTCGGAAGAGTGTAATTTCGCTCGGTTTGAACGCGATATTTCATCTTGCGAGAGAAGGACCGCTCTTTTACAACGAATTTTAATCGGAAAAAAGATTAGACACTTCTGCTAAAAAAAAGAGGATCTACGGTAGCTCTTTTTGATGGGAATGAAATCTTTTTTAGATGAATGTCCATATATTAAGATGCACTTTTCATTTTTTGAATATGAAAATGACGCAATAAAATATTGAAAATATAAAAAGCAGCAAAAGGGATCATTTATTCATATGCAGAAAGAAAAAGGATTGTTATTGTGAATGGAATAGAGAAAAGAGCTTGACCTCGGCGGCAAATGAATCTGTTACCTCCCACCAGCAGCAGCCCAACCACCCAACGCTCTATCGCCTGTCTTAACGGTGTAAATCACCCTCGCCATCTTGGTATGACCTTTCCATTGATTTACATGGGAATCGTTTTATTCGGGAAATTATACTGTTCCTGTGTAAAATATTGCATTTCTGTAAAACAACATGAGTTAAAGAAAACATGACGAAGTACTAGGTGAAAACAGAAGTTAAAAATTACGCTCCTGAGAGACATAAGACTAGTAAAACAATTCCCATGTAAATCAATAGAACGGTCATACCAAGATGGAGGTGGTGATCTACACCGTTAAGGGGGAAATGCAAGAAAAAGCCTTCGAAAGAGTCTGCTTAGTTCCGTCAGGTACTTGAGAACAACACTCAAAAGATTCCCTGTATATGTCTTCTTAGTTCGGCCTTCCTCTGGTATATTATTGTCATTGAGATAGTTATCAGGTCTTCTGTTGCTATTTTCAACTAAACTTGATTAGCTTCAGAGTAGTGCTTCGTCTTTTGATTACCGTTTCAGTAATAAAAATAGAGTAATAAACTTGACTAGCACCCACGATGCATTATGAACCACTATAAAATGATGGGAAGTCAACCTTTCAAGTTTGAAGAAAAAATTACATCTTTAAAGCATCGGAATCCCATCTGAATAGCTCTTTTAGCTTGAAATTCAATAATTTTTAAATGAGAACACTTTCTCATAGAAAAAAGAGTAAAAATTCCCTCTTCTGATTCTCCTAAGGTAACGAAATAGGAATAGGCAAAACGGGAAGATACCACGAAATCAGCTTACCAGCGATGGCTCAATTACTAACCGCATGACTGTTGTCCATCGTAGCCTGACGTGAGAACGAAGCATTAATTTTGCAGTTAAATCTTCAGATCGTTATGTAAAAATGCGTTTTCGAGATGAGAATACTACAAGAAAGTTAAAGAAAAAAAAACTTATATCTATTGCAGTTTATTCTGTCAAATAGCCTTTTTTTATTTTTACTCTTAAGCCCAATTCAGTTAGCTCCATGCGTGCTTCAAGGCCGGCAGGAGTTTAGAGACTGTCGGATGTTGAGTGTTCAGAGCAAGCGTTAAGATATTTTGTCAAGCTTACCTCGTTACTCTTTTCAAAACCTTCGTGCCAAGAGGAAAACCAAGTACTTGTGAGCAATTCGATTGATCGATGATTAAAAGACGTTGATGGTCCGCTGACATCAAGGCGTTCTAGCGGGAAAGTAGAACTTGGATTAACCTTACCGCATAGCAATCCGTTTTTCTTCTGCGCCTTGTTTCATAGCATGAAAGCAAACTTATGCAGATAGGCTTTTCTTCATGTTGAAGAAGCACGGGACCCTGACGGAACAACTAACTAAAGCCGAATACATTTAGACCCGCGAGTGTTTCAACGCCGGTAGATATTCAGACACAATCGTTTGGCATCATACACGTGGCGTGGCGTGGCGTTTACCTCCTCGTCAAGTAACTTTACGAGCTTGTGTCAAGTAACTTTAACTAAACTTGACATTGGTTGATGGCCTGGGTCTTTTTGTTTGTGGTGATACCTGCCGCGCGGTCGCATCAATGCGTCTATGGCGCCAAAGTTTACTACAACTGCTGTAGTCATAGTAATAGGATTCTAGTACATGTAAAGACAGAAAATCTCTTTTGGATATGGTTCTCGAATACCGTGCTAATAATCCTAATTCCCGAGCGTATTTATAGTGAATACGTGAACGTTAATTTAAAACAATTTACCTACGGCGATAGAAGAAGGCAAAGGAAGTCATAGATCTTTTAAATGAGCTGCTCTTATTATCTGGACAGAGTTGTAATAAAGAAAGGATAAAAATAATGGAGTTTCCTGTTCAAAAGTACGAAAACAGCCAGTTTATCAAAATGACACAAGGAAAAGATATAAAGCAAATTACATACCAGCAAGCAGCAAGTGATTAAATTAATCTTGTGCATTGTAGATCTACTGTCTTTTTTTCTGTTTTATTTTATTATTTCTGTCTCTTTTTAACCCTTGCAGACTAGTAAATGTCATTCATTGAATTAAGATGCCATAACAGAAAAAACAGGTACAAAAAAGTCCAATGGCGCCTTCAATGACAAACATTACTTGAACACCTCTTCCCCCGCTTATCCTTCGCACACTATATATGGTCACCTAAGCAATGTCGAAACACTTCGAGAAAGACCATAGGAGTAAGAAAATAAGAAGAGGAGGAGGAAAGAGAGCTATAAAGAGAATATGTAAATATTAAGAGAAGTTGTTCGTCGTCCTTTTCTCTGTATTGCTTCTCTTTCGTGTACAGTAACAATTGCAGATGGATAGCCTGGAGCCCCGCATAGCATCCAAGGTGAACAAGTGGATGAATGTTTCGCACGTTGTGATTCGCACTACAAGACAGTGTTGCAAATCCCTTCAATTAAATTACTTCTTCATTTAACTTACGTCTCATTGGCTAGATAGGCAACTGTGGGCCTGTGGCCTAAGCTAGTCAAGAGTTTCGTCCCTCAGCATACTCCCACCCTCAGTCACAAGGATGGGAACGGTAACGCCAAGGGTATTAGATTTTAGGTATTGTACCGAGATTCGCCTCGTGAATCTGAGAATGTGACTCAAAAACTTCTAAATATAGCCAACATCAGAACTCGAACCCAGTACCGTTTCGAAGCCCACAGCCGCCACCATTGGATTACTAAGGCTACATAAATTACTTCGTTTTATACAGCGTGAGACAAATTCAAAATACTCTTGTATTTTTCAGATAGTTGAAGCCTGAAGGAATGAAAAGACATACGTATTATTAAATATTTATTATTTGACGCCACCTATTGGAAAGTATAACCATCATGGACGCCATCTTGAATTTGGCCTTCTTGAATCACATGCTAGGTTTTCAAGTGGGAATGGGGGTACGGCTATGTGATATATCAACATAGATAAGAAGTTTGCTGGACAACAATGAGATACCATTAATTCTGTCATAATCTTTATTTTCACACATACAAAAATAAAAAATGCTAATGTTCATTCAACAAAACTACCAATTTTGTGTGTTAATTCAACAATATAAATTGTGTTAATTCTGGCATTCAAGGGTATTAAATTTGATATTTTTGGTGTTAATTCAACACAATGGAGGTGCACAATTTAACACAAATCGCTAAATTGAAAGGTGCACTAATTAACACCAGGATTTTATGTGGTGTAAGGAAACAACAAACTGAGAACGTACTGCAAAAATCCCGCTTATTACATGCCATTATCTCTTAAAAGAATGAACGCTGGGACCTTTCGGGAGAAAGTGTTGACAGTCGGGGAAGTCCCGACCACTGATGATTTTCCTGACAATATCACGTCCCGGAAATATCTCAGATTTTATTTTTTTGGGGAAAATTTTCTTCACTGAATATATGTTATGAAGAGTTGGTTCTTATATGTGAGTGGACAAAGCACATCAATGCTTAGATAATGGTAAGTCAACACCTCTCTTTAAAGACTGCTACACATTATTCTTATTATTTACAGGCACCTGCAAACTGTAAGCTAACTTATTTATATAATACACTTTCCATTGTATGAACCTCTAAAATACTTCTGTATTTAGTACGTTTCGATCTGCTATCCCCGAATCACAATAGCAACCAAGTGAACACATATACGGAACAACTCATATTTCATACAAAAATCTTTATCAGTGTCTATATCATCAATAGCTATTATCAATTTATCCCGATTATAACACTCACAAGGCTACAACACATAAGCTATTGATTGTATCCATATACTGAAGCATGTTCCAAGTCAATTAAACACTTTTCATTTTCGGAAAAGCTATTTTAATTTTTTTAAGAATCTGCCAGTTGATAATGATGATGATGACAAAAGATTATTTAATCAGTAAATACAATAACTGAATATATTATGTCTCGTTCGTGCTAGAAACATTTTTACCTTTTAATACAGCAAAGTCAATCAATAAAGGAAATAATTTATTCAAGTGCGATTATCTGTGCTACACGATCCAT
Organism: Lepisma saccharinum; assembly: GCA_022664845.1. NCBI lineage: Eukaryota > Metazoa > Arthropoda > Insecta > Zygentoma > Lepismatidae > Lepisma > Lepisma saccharinum. Next base: position 83,419 of record JAGDQP010000731.1, read on the forward strand.
CTCACATGAAACCTGTTTCGTGTCTAAAGAATATGTATGCACAGCAATATCAGTTTTATTTGACAATTTTGCACTATTTGCATTCACAATCTTAATTGATATTGTGAAGGTCGAACGTTAATGATTTCAGTAAAGAATATAAAAGCATTCTTTGCCAACGTTGCCAACTGTAAGCATAGTTTACTAACGTCCCATTTAAACTATTAAAAAATACAAATTGTTGTACTATTTATTTCGTATAACTGGAAAAATTAGAAGTCTTCTCTTGTTCAACTCATATTTTCCTCAACTTTTCTTATTCATGACGTGCTCTTACTTTTCTTTGTTACTTTTACTTACGTTAATCTTTTTTTTACTTTTATTCTAAAAACAAACTTTTATGATACCAGTTTCTTTTTATGTGTTCTTTTCCATAACTTCTTGCGGTTTTGTTTTGGTCTGCGTATTAGAAACAAACCAATGACGATCCTAAAATTTAATTCGACAAAAACACATTTCTTAAAGAAAAATGTTATTTACTTTATTCAAATTACTTGTCAGTTCTTTACATCAAACACACTCAATTAACCTGAATCCCTATAAAAACAATATAATTATGTTTTTATCTGTGTTTAAAGAGATGTAAAAAACAGCATAAAGAGAGTGAGAAAAAAATACAATTAATTGATTTTGATCTTTTAACCAAACATGAAAATTCTAATAGAATAAAGAATTAACTAGATTGCGAGCAAGAATTGAACAGATAGATAATGAACAAGCAGTTAAAGTGAATTAAATATAAGGATCAATTTCACGGCGTTAATTTGATCTAAAAATATTATTATCGTGTTACTAGGGAAAATAGATATATTTGAAGTTATAACGTTATTACAATTATTTGAAATTTTCCCCTTAAAATAAAATAAAATGCAAATTCTTGAAATTGTACAGAGCCAATGAACAAATGGTCAATACCTAACTTTGACTCTACGAAATAGTAATGAAACAAATTGGAAACCTTCAAAATGGGGACATGGAGGAGAATTTAAAATCACATGAACACAGGAACTACATAAAGAAGAGGTGATGAAGAGTACATGAGAAGCATATAATATTGGAGACAATGAAGAAGGGGAAATGTCAATCAATAATGTTATAACAATGCTCACATAATGTTCATAAATTTACTCTGTATGGATCCTTTACGTGTGTTTGTCTGGATAAAACTTTTGAGTGGATGCACCGACTTTCAATAAGCTTTTTCAATTTTGCAGGTGATGTTGTCTTTATGTTTACACCATAGTACATGGGGTGGTCAAATGAAACCCGCTAAAAGACATTAACTGGGACACTAATAAATCTATCTATATGAACTTTGTACAGCAGATAAAGGTTTGTATGACAACTGTTTGAATGGGATCTGTTTCTGAGAGGTAGTCACCGTAAACATTCAGGCATTTGTCCCATTGCGAGACTAACCACCGAATGCCCCCATATAGAATACATTTGAACCATTGTTGTAGGGCGACCTTCACCTAGTTATCAGCGTGCAACACAATGACTTGTGGCACCATGAGGCCAGAAAACACCCTTCGTCGCCACGGGCAAAGAAGTTCAGTCTCAAGTGTATGTTGGCGAAGTCATGATGAACGTGTTCTTTGATTGTCACGGACAATTACTGCTAGACTTCAGAAAACCAAACAAATCCATCAATTCCGAACGTTACTGTGTAACTTTCCACCATCTTCGGTGTGCTATAAAAAAAATGTCCTGGTATGCTGACGTCACACGTCATTGTGTTACACGATAATGATCATCTGCATGTTCCTTAACCGCTAGAGGAGTTGTTCCAACGATTCAAGTGAGATCTGTTCAGCCATGCTGCTTGCCTCTCCCATGTGACTTTCATATTTTCGGCCCGCTGAAGAAGGTGTTAAAAGGTCGCAGGTTAATACAGACGACAAGGTGAAGGCCGCCCATCAATGGTTCAAAGACAAATCCCCGTATTCTATAAGGGAGGGGGGGTGAGCTTCGACGGTTAGTCTCGCAAAGAGACCAGTGCCTGAATGTATACGGTGACTACTTCTGACAAACAGATCCCATTGAAAAAATTGTCATACATGCCTGTATCTACTGTATAACGTTCAAGTAGATATCAACATGCACGGCAGTGCATGAGCCAAGTTCTTCACGTCAGAAAACGTTAGCACTGCCAGAAGCATGTTATACAGGAACAAGAGTTTATGGCAAAATCGACGATTTGGGGGCCCCGTAAGAAGAAAGATGTTAAAGATAGGAATATGAGCTTTTGCCGTTAAGGAGATATGGTAAATATGTGCAGATGTACAAAATTTCATATTCGTATCTCAAACTATGTTTTAGTTGTGGACCCCTGAAATTGCACATTTTAGGCTAACTGACTCACTCACTCACTCACTCACTGACTGACTGACTGACTCACTCATCATATTGTTTAGGGTGTTTGGGGTAAGCTAGAAACATGAAATTTGGTATGAAGGTAGAAGATGATAAGTAGATAAAGGAAAAATTCCGACATTTTGAAAAGGTCGCCATCTTGGATTCAAAATGGCCGCCAAACCTAAAATTTCAAAGAATACACAGCCTAAACGGCTAAAGATAGAACAGTGAAATTTGGTATGAAACTACATCATTGGTAGCAAATTAAGAAAACTTTTTAAAAATTTGAAAAAGTCGCCAACTTGAATTCAAAATGGCCGCCAACCCTAAACTTTTAAAGAATACACAGCCTAAACGGCTGCCGCTAGAATAATGAAATTTAGTTTGACAGTACAACATTATTTGTAGATTATGAAAATATTACAAAATATCTCTAAAGACGCCATCTTGGATCCAAAATGGCGGGCGTCATAAATCCATTTTCCAACTGCTTGAGCCAGAGATA
>JAGDQP010000731.1:91320-145781 GCA_022664845.1 Lepisma saccharinum
TATACACGTATAAAAAGCTGTGAAATCCGAGCAAAACATCAGGTGATGTTCGAGCCTTAGGGTTGGTGGTGGTGGATTTTAGGGCCGCCAGCAGGAAGCAAATTTGCTGTATCATCACAAGTAGGTTACAATAAATATGGCAAAGCTTCCCTATGTTTCAATAAATATTTCATTCCCACGGGTGGTGGGTATGGGAAAAAATCTGCAACATGGAAGCACAGTGTCCTGGAGAGTGGTTACGATAAAGGGGCGTAAGTACCCAAAAACTCGAAGTTAAGGCCGCAGCCAGCTACGGGGGGCGAGGACCTAAACGAGGCCGAGAGAGCGAGTATATATATTATACACCTACAAAAAGCTGTGAAATCCGAACAAAAACACCAGAGGTGCAAAAAGTGGAGCCAAGTTCTTTAGCCCTAAAAAGGTGTGAAATGGGAGACGGGTGAGCCAAGTTCCTTGGTGACAGCATGTAACAGGAACAAAGGAACTTGGCGCGAAGTGGCAAGGTTCATGATTCTCAAGCTATAAGGGTGTTGGGGATCCTAAAACCCACTACGTCCACGGCCACCAACCTTAAGGCTGTTGCCAGCTCGCGCCAAGTTCCTTTGTTCCTGTTACATGCTGTCACCAAGGAACTTGGCTCATCCGTCTCCCATTTCACATCTTTTTAGGGCTAAAGAACTTGGCTCCACTTTTTGCACCTCTGGTGTTTTTGTTCGGATATTTATTACTGTCCCAGCTAATGCCACCGAACGTGTTTAATTTGAACGCCCCTTATATATTTACGATACGTAACTGCGCCCAAAGGAAAAGTGCTTATGCACAAAAACAAAAATTTCGAGGAAACAACGCCTTGAAAATTTTGCAACACTATCGAGATTATATACACGTCTTTGTATCTATTTCCTTTGACTCTGTTGAATCTTTCCCTAATTCACAACTTAAAAAAAAAGAGTGGGTAAAATTGCATTCAAAACTACAAACTTCAAAGATTCCGAATAGATTAAAGCCTGAAAAATATATATTTTTAAAAGACATAAGCACCAGTTCTTTGGGCCTGTCACGCACATACAGGGATGTGAAAAACTTATGTTCATCAAATGAAAAACTGAATGGATACCAAAACTCTGAAAAAATACTTGAAGAGATGTAAAAGAAATCTGTGTAGTTTTGGAGGTAGAGGTACCCAAATATAGAGGCACCCGTTTGGTTGGGAGATTTTTGCACTATCCAGCATATTCACCCAACCCTGTTCCATGCTATTTTTAAGTATCTTGATCCTCCTCTGCATCTTCAACACCGTCAAGACTTTCTAATCGATGTGAAGATGAGCCTGGATAGATTGTTTGTTTCACGTCGACTAAAGATCAACAGCAATGGAACCTACCTTAGCAGCAGAGAATTTCGGCCCAATACTGGGCCAGTAATGGCCAATATCGATGAAAATTGGTCTAATATTGGGTCGATTGCCCAATATACTGTTCTGCTAGGATACAGCCCTCTACAGACAGCGATGGAAGAAAGTTATAAGCACAAATTCGAAGTATGTGAATGATGGTTACATGTAGATTGTTCTTTAAATAAGGACATGATTTTGTCGTGGATAAACTGGTGTACAAAACTATTTGAAATTATTTTTATTGTACAGGTTGTTTACATACGAAAAGACAAAATGTATGGAATGGATGATGTATGGAATATGATACCGGCCAAATAACCGCCTCTAACGCCCAGTGGTGTTTGAGCTTTAAGCGAGTAACAACAAGCAACAACAATAGCCACAGGTACTATATTCTGCGGGCTAATCACACCTAGTCCGTAGATGGTTTTAGACTATAAAAGTAGGCGATAGGTTTCCATGATAACCGAATTTCGGTTGTTTTTTAAAATCACCCATCATGTAGGAACGGTTCACACAATGTCAACAAAAATTAGTATGGTGATAGAACGGACAATTCTCCACATTTCAGACTCACTAAAACATCTCGAAATTATTTCGATTTCCATGATAATTGGATGCATTTCTTAAGCATGACTAAATTTTGTTAACATTGAGCAAATCGTTCTTAAGTGATGGTGAAAAATGTGTTTTTTGATTGAAGTTCGGTTACTATGGGTACCATACCACCTATCGCTGACTTCTATACGTTAAACTACCTAAGGATTAGGAGTGATTATTCTAGAAAATATGGTAAGGGTAGCTATTGGCGTCTAGTCGCCATCGCTCGTAAAGAGTTTCGTTCGCTGTCACTCGCTCAGTTCAAAATACAATGGTATTCAGGGGTTATCATTTGCCCAGCATGGTATTCCATATAATTATGTAATCCCTTCCATAAAATTTATTATTCCATGTGCAAACAATCTCTACAATAAGAAGAATTTTAATTAGTTTAGCGTACCAATTAATCCACGACAAAATCATATCATTTTTTAAAAAAAAGAACACCCTGAACTACCCTCCAGTAAACTCCTTGATAGGTAGACAACCCGTATGCCAGTAAAGAGTTGCATGGTTGCTCACCTCTCAGGAAAGTTCCACGAGATAATCGTTTGATTAGGAATATTTGATTTGTAAAAAACTTCGAATTTTTGGGGTCATTTTTAATAACATGACACTTGGGGCCGTCATGTTTACTATTAACTGTTAAGTTACTAAAATACATAAACATCCTTACGCCAGCCGGATTCAAACACAGAACCGAGTGGGTTATGTCCAATTTTACAGAAGTGCAAATAATATTAAAAATAAATACTATGCTCTCGTGGCAGAAGATTGCTAATGGCCGTCTAAATGGAGGTCACTAAATTCTCAATCCGAAGACATTTTTTTATCCACTTGCTTTTGTTTAGGCGCCATTTTGTCTTACAGACTGAGTGTATTTCGTGTACAAATACTGTAAAACAAGGTTGTATAACTTTGCCAGATTAAAAACGACCAGATAAATCTATATTTTCTTAACCCACATCTGAAGGGGTAAGTCAGTCCACTAGAAATGCAATTAAAGTTTAAATAAAAATATAAACCGCCTTCAAAATATCAACAAAGAAGTCAAATGTCATGAATGGAGTGGTTAGGATTTACATTTTAAAATCTTATTTAAATCGCTACGCGATGATATGGCAGACTATTTGTCCGACTTGTAAGGTACGATTTAAGATACCAAGGGAGGCGTATTCAGAAATTTTTTTGTGTGTGTGTGACTAGAGCTTTACTAACTAATGTTAAAAGACTATTAATCTCTCGTTAGTACAGCGCCAGTCACTTCAAGAAAACGTTTCTGAATACGGCTGCAAGACACAAAATAAGATACTAAAGATATTCTTATTTAGTTAAGAAATTTTCTTAACTGTTGTGGCCACTTTTTTAAAAATATTAATGCGGTTGTTTTAATTTTAGGCTGTTTACTTTTTTAAAAAAAAGTTATTTCCCACGTATAACTTGAAGTGGATTTAGAATAATCTTTCTTATTCAAGCTATTTATAAAAGTCTATGGAGCAACACAATTATAGAAAAATTTTGCGATAAGATTGAAAAGTAAATGTATACACAAAATATATACGTGTTAATAGTGATTCAAGAAGGAGGGTAAAATATGAATTGGAATGAACGTTAAAGATAAAACATGCATCGTAATGCACTGAGCATAATCTCGAAAGAAAGAATGCATGTTAGTAAACGGAGAGTCATGTGTTAAGTGTATGAAGAGATTAGTATGTGTACATAACAAACAAGAAGAAGAAGAAAAAAGAAGTTGTTGTTGAAGTGACCTTGAGCATTTGCCAAAACCTTGTCATCCCAGATTGATGGAGTAGAAGTTTTATGGTGGCGTCATTATGTATGTATGTATTGTATGTACGTATATATTGCATATGTGTGTATGTAAAGATTTGCTGGAGTCCTGGATGAGTAGGCAATGAAACAAATAAGTCTTGATGAATGTTGACGATGGATTCTGATAGTTGGAATGGATGGAATTGCCTTAGGGTGGAGAACACTAAGACAAGAAATGAACTACATTTATTACAGACAACCATTAATAATATAAAAAAATACGTATGGAGATATGTAGAAGCAACTAGGACAGGGTTACTGTTTGAAGAAAATCTCTGGCGACAGGCTAATGTTTCAAGACATTTTCCTGTCATTCATGACGTGGATAGATAATTCGTTTCGTTGATTCTAGAGTATGGAAAATTTCAAATGTTCGAAATGTAACAATTGACAAGCAAGGCCTTTCTTAGGCACTACAAAAAAAGGGATATGCCACAGCTTTCTACAGTGGAAGGTCAGAACCCAGAGGGGTACTATGTGGAGCAGCATCATGCGAAGCCTGCCGGCTGATACAGTACGTCGTCTGCTGTGTTAACTATGACTGGGAACTTATGAATGGGTTCTAATAAATCGCACGCTAACTCCTGGCCTTAAAATATTTTGTGAAATATGTTAGATGTAATTTTAGATTCATCCTCTTCGAACGAGGAGGACTATAAAATGTATTTAGAATACTTAAATTCCAGGCGCATTCCAACAATCAGGAGACGTCTAAACTATTTTGAAAAATTGGAGTGATGTTGATTTCTTTACGAGGTTCAGACTTACGAAAGAGACCGTGAAAAAAATAGTTCCTCAAATTAATGACATCTTGGAAACACCTACTAACAGTCACACTTTTCATGCCATTCACTATTTTCTGTCGTAATTACTACGTATGCTTTATCGTGGGAGCTGCTCCATTGTAATCGCTTGACGGCCCTTGCACTCCTTTTCATATCAGATGCACCGAGCCACCGTAGCTCAGTGGTAAAGCGTATAGCATTCGGGAGGTCGTGGGTTCGATCCCAGCGGCCGACCATCCTGACTGAGGTTTTACCAGGGTTTTCTTCGGTCACACCAGGCAAATGCCGGGATGGCACCTACAACATAGGCCCTCGTCGACAACTTCCCGAATCCTTTCCCCTCACCTGTCCCGGCCTGAGCCGATATATGCCCAACTGAGGAAGTCCCAATTGAGGAAATCCATAAATTCCATAGAAAATAGTTGCAACTGAGGAAGTGTCCTGAACATAGAAATTTGGGAGTTGCAAGTGAGGATTTTTTTTTAGATTTGAGATGTTATCTCTTTTGCTATCCCCTTACTTGCTGTAAGTCATTCATTCCGCAGCTCATCAAATGTTTCACTAAGAGACGTCAAAATCGAGGTCAAAGACGTTACCGTTCCACCAGGTTCCTCAACCGCCAGTATTTGTTTTTCCCAAGTTCAAGAACTTTTGTTTGATTTCTTTCAAGCTCTTTTTTCAGTGGTTTCTTACCTAACAATATTTGTGCAGTACATTATTTCTGTAACTGATATCTTCTTAATCTTCTGTCTCTTCCCAGGCGCTGACTATGTTGATTAGTTCTATATCGGATTTCTGTCTGCTTTGCCCTAGATTTTTTATAATATAAAATGGGTTTCCTCTGATAACCTTCTTCTCTGATTCAGTGTTCATTTCAAACTCTCGTCTCAATATCCTAAGATCACTCGAGATTTCGAAACAGTTTAGGACAGAGTTCGAAACTGTTCTGTATCAAATTTTCATGGCTGCTTATTACACTATGAGTGGTCCCCACATACTAAGGTAGTCAGAAAGTAAGGTTCCCTAATTAATATACTTTTATATTTCAAATATTAAGCGTTTTTTTTTTCGTTAGTTGAAGAGAAGCTACTGCATTAATTTTAAGGAATGAGACCTTGATATACAGTAAAATTACTTACCGGTGCACCGCGGTGCCAAGAAATATGAATTGTTGGCAAGCAATTATGAGTTGTTTACATAATTTTCTCGTTACAACTTATTACGAAGTTTAATAGATGTGTCAAGGAATCAGCGAATTCTGATTCAGAATATTCCACGCGAACCTTTTAATCTACTGTGTACTACGTTCATAGTATACTGAAAACGCATGTCCAAACATGGTACACATAAAAAACGATGACGTATTCTAGTTCTTAACACACACATATATACCGCCGCGTAGTTCTAATGGTTAGTGTTGCTGACTACGGATTGAGGGGTCTCGAGTTCGATTCCCGACGCTGCAAAGGATTTTTTCTAAGACATTTGGGTCTGAAACGGTGCCCACTCAGCATCGTGATGCAATTGGGGAGTTGCTATGAATAAAATATAGTAACGATCACAGTGAGAATTGAGTCTCTCCTCTCCCAACCCGTCTGGTCAGCGTGGGGGCAGTAGACCAATCTCCTCCCACCGGGGAGAGGCTTCATCCAGTATTGGATCGAATATGAAATAAATAGAAGATGTAAAATGGCGTGGAGTTCGTTTGAAAGACTACATTTTATTTTCATAAGCAAACTATCAATGTGTCTGAAGCGTAAAGTTTATAATCAATGTGTCTTACCTGTGATGATGCACGGCTGCTTGGAGATTGAATGCGCAAACGACTAAAAGATTGAGAGTCACACAAAGAGCAATGGAGAGATGTATGTTAGGAATAACCAGGAGGAACAGGAAGACAAATGAATGGATTAGCGCACAAACAATGGTAGAGGATGTAATCAAGACTGTAAAGAAGATGAAGTGGAGATGAGCCGGTCACATAGCTAGACGAACAGATGGAAGGTGGACGACAAATGTACTACAGTGGATTCCTAGACAAAAGAAACGACCGAGACGACGTCCAAATGTAAGATGGGTAGATGAAATCAAGCGTTTTTCAGGAGCTACATGGATGAGGATAGCAGCAGACCGAGATATGTGGAAAGAAAAGGGGGAGGCCTTCATCCAGAAGTGGATAGAAAACAGCTGAATATTATATATACATATATATATATATAAAGACATCAGTAATTTTTTTATCCCCAGCCCTAAAAAAAGCTGAAATAACGGGCCTGATTATTATTATAATATTAAACTGATGAAAATAGCCCATATTTTCATGACATCATCCTTCCAAATTTTGAAAAATAGTATTCTTAACTACATCTATGAAGCAAATTGTAAAATATTAATTTATTTACTGGGTCTTGGATCGCATTAAACTGCTCTAATTTAGCTAAGAAAACATTATCCTCCATAATGAAACCAGTTGGGCAACTTGCCTCAGGCAAGCTCAATCTGTTCCTCAGTTGGGACTAAGTTTTGCGAACGCACTCTTCTGTAAAGATATACTTCCTCAGTTGGGAAAATTTCATAGTACTTCCTCAGTTGGGACAACCCCTTAGCCTTAGACACCTAAAGGCCATAAATAAAATTCATATTCATATCTGATGCAATCTACGTTCAATTAACGTAGCATACTAAATCTGAAGATAGAAAATAGTAATAAATAAGTGATACAGTTGAGTATAGAAACCGTGAAGTTATAACAATAGAGCAGTCTCATTGGATTTCCATTTGTTTTGTAACATTCGGACTATGATACTTCCTTTTATTAACTGGAACAAGGCAAGTACGAGAAGGTTCTAGATCTCTGATCCGCCTACGTATTTTCATAGCTAAGTCAACTCTTTACAGATGTGTTTATTACCTTATTTAGACATTATTTACACAACAGTGAAATCTTTTATCCCGCTACATAGGTAAAAAGAACCTTTCTCAAACATTACATTGGCGAATTCATCTAGAAATGGAGAGCAGCTAACATTTGAATTACACAGTAACAATGTCCACAGTTAGTGGTGGAGTTTACGAGACCTACTTCAAAAGTCACTTTTATAGGAAAATTCCTTGTAGACTATATAATTTCTCGTTAATTCCTTGTTAATTTCTCGGCTCATAATAGTTTAATATTTCTTACATAAAGGACATGCAAATTTATTCGGCCGCTTGTACGTACACACAGAAAAAAAAAGTCACTGAACGTTTAGTTGCAGGCAGTGAAACGTATAGTTCCAGATGAACCTGCCGAACGTTTGGCTATGGCAACTGAGCATATTTAGTTAAAGGTATTTAGTGAACGGAACAATACGTTCAGTAAGCAGTGTACCAGACGTTATAGTGCTTGTTACTGGACGCATACAGTAAAACAGTATTGACTAGCAAAAAAAAGGGGAGGTTTGGAGTGGGGTTGGAACACACGACCGTCAGAGTTGCTTGGTCATTGTCCAATGCTCTACCTCTGTTCCACCGTTTCTGCTATTGAACGGAGGACATTTTACTAATCCTTTAATGTTACGAAAACAGTTTCTGGAGTAAAGACATTTATGTAGACTTTAAGTATTCGAAACTTGGAAATGTTATTAATTGATCCTGTGTTAGAATAGAGCTATGAAGAAGACTGATTCGTGATTTTACAGAAGTGAGACACCTCAAGAGCATCATAATGACGTTCACTTTACTGTTCGGGTCGACGACATTTCTCAAACAAACTGGCTGCCACTTTCCAAGATATTCAGTGAATATACTTTCAACTGGATATATGGCTGCAGCAGCTATAACCACCCAGTTACGTTCTCCTCATTACGCATTTGGTGCCTGTTACTGTTAATGTTTAGTAACAGGTTGCATAATACATAGTAACTGTCATCAGACATGTTTTGTTGGAGTTCAACCAAACATCGTTCAGTTCTTGGTACTATATTGTTCAGTATCCGTTCCTCTAGGTTTAGTTGCGTTAACCAGAACCCTTTTTACCATTTGTGTTTCGCTGCATGTAGCATACAAGTTGACTCTTTTCTAGTTCGTAGTACCAGATGTTTTGTTGACGGTACCAGAAAACCCTTAACTGGACCTGTTTAGTTAAAATTTATGGATCGATTTTTTGTGTGTACAAACTGTATAAAGTTATTTGTTACTTCTATGAGTGCGCGTCGTAAATTTACAGACTTACACCTCGTAAAATTAAAGCTACCTACGTAAATAGTAGATTTAATTGCTTATAGTTCTACACATCAAACTTTACAACAAAAGTATATCAGAAAACTTATTTCTACATCTGAAAGAAATGATAGGGCTAACACATGGTCGTCTTTTATGGCTCATCTCATTATAAATATCAAAACTTATTTATACTTTCTTTAAATATATAGTACCTCCAATTGAACTTCTTCTACTTAAATCTCCAACATCATTCGACCAATATTTGAAAACAAAACCATCAGTGATAAATTGAACATAGCTCCTACAAAGTTATTTAGATACACGTCATGATACCCGCGCAGTCAGCAGTCTGAGTAATGTTGCCATTTTTCAATACTCCGGACTTCTACTGCAGAAAGGCTCTGGATATGCTAATAAAAATGTTGTTCTTCTTGCTATTAGCAAAGACCATATCGCACCGGAAATATGCGACTACACCACTCATTCAGTAAAGGAAACCATCTATTGGCGTTGCGGTGAACTAGATGCCACAAGTGTTTCGCGTATAATGAAAAAAGAAAACCTAACCTGATTTTCCTAACCTAACCAATAGCAGTGAACTTTGTAAAATTCCAAATGCATAACAAAAGAAATGTTTACTCCGCCGGGATTCGAATCCGGGTCCCCTTTTGAGCAAACCGACGTTCTATCTACTGAACCGCGCTAGGAGCTTCCAAACAATCGTTTGGAAGATTTACATTTTACTTACAGATGACGTATTACGTCGCACGAGCGTTGATGGTAGCGCCTCGCTGCATATTCCAGTTGCGATATACTCGTCTGTTAGGATACACTGATCGACAGTGATTTTTTTTTCTTTTGCATGAAACGAGATGTGTCTAATAGTTTTTGAACTGCTGAAGACGAATTTGAGTTTAGTTTTTGTCCTGCACCTTCAGTTTTAGAAATAATGCCAGTTATACGAGTACCGTAGTATCTACATTGAGACCCCCGGCCAAAATTTCAAAGCTTCACGTTGGCAGCCTTTCTGCCCCTCTCCTAATGATCGCAGAATGACAAATGATAACTCGCTGGAAAGCTTATGGAACACACATTCCAACAAAAAAGATTTGGAACCCATCACGCTCAATTTGTAGAAGAAGAAGACTGAAAAAATGGGGAAAATTTGTTTTCTTTGTTGGATTGAGATAAGTTTGCAACACTTACAGTTGTGCTACGCAAACATGAACTCAGTAACACACACCCAGGTATAGCATATAAACATGTAAAGGAATTGCTCAAATACGAGGTGAAAAAAAAGTTGGTTATCTAGAGTTGTAGGACGAATGTTAATAAAGAAACATAATTATACACATTGCGATATAGAACTATACATATGACAAAAAAAAAAAAAATGCATATGAGGCAATGTACATACCTAGTTCATTGTTTTGCGTTTGATCTTCCTCCTGTGGGGTTCTTCGGTGTTCCTAAGCAATCCCCAACAATAGGCTGCAAGCATATTTTGTTTCCATCCATTTTGGTAACGTCTCTCTATTGCTGCTATTGTTTGGTGAAACTGTTCGCCATTCTCATCACTTACAGCGCCGAGATTCGATGGAAGGAAGTCCAAATGACTGTAGGAAATGAATTTTGAGCGACATGTTGCATCCATGCTTTCGTAACTATTCAGCAAATTGTCAACGAGGGTTTATAATACTGTGCCTTTGTGTTGCCCAAGAAACCAGAGCAGAGCACAAACTTTTCGATGATACCCAACATTGCAGTTGAAGAGGACTAAGTGACGCGTCGAAGTCCTTGTCCTGCATGAGATCTCTTACCTGGGGGCCGACGAACACACCAATTTTCACTTTTTTTGGCGCCGAGATTAGGATATTTATGTGTCAAATACTGAAAACCTGCTCCGATCTTGTCCATTGCAGCTACAAAGGTTTAATTAGGCCAAGCTTTATATGGAGTGGAGGTAGATATATGTTTTCAGAGCTGACCAAAGGGTGGTTTGCAACATTCTTGACACATGCTTCCATTGTGCTGCGTCGTGGCCATTCTTTCCTCTGATAGTGACTGCCTCGGGCTCAAAAGACCCATTCGCATAAGCAACAGCAATGTTTCGAGTATCCACTCTGTAGTCGGTCGTGTAAGTCTGCCTATAGTGAAATGTGTAACAATGTGCCACTTATGAATTCTGTACTGAACATTTTCTAATATAAGTTTCATGATGTCATATGTTTCGTGTAAGAATAAGCAATTGGTATAGTTGGGAGGGTATTGCCACTGTGTATTAAAATAACCTTCAGACTGCTCTTTGAAGAATAGATAAAAAAAAATCACTCATGTGTCACCTGTAATGTACCAAGAGTAGCAAACAATCCATTGTCATCAAAACAAAGGCAAAGTGAACCCTGTTGTTGATAAAAATATTGAATGACACATATCGTTTCCTGTACGAACATACACTGGTAATTCTATCAAGTAAATTTCTTTGTTTAAGTCTGGATCCAAGAAAATCAGCCTGGAATTTAGTTTTAAATCTCGCACTAGGTGGTGTGTTACTAGGCTCATGTTTCCAACCTTGTGTTAGAGCAATCCCCGTGATATAATACCTGAATGTATAAGGTGTATGTTACTGAATTTATGTTTGCGCAGCACAACTGTAAGGTTGCAAACTTTTCTCAATTCCTCCAAAAATTAAATTTTCCCCCTTTTTATTTTTCCTTCTTCTTCTTCCACAACCTTTTTCTTACCTTGTGTTAGAGCAATCTCTGTGAGTTTTTAATATATTATACCTGAATATATAAAGTGTGTGTTACTGAGTTTATGTTTGCGTAGCACAACTGTAAGTGTTGCAAATTTATCTCAATTTCTCAAAAAGACAAAACAAATTTTATCATTTTTTCAATTTCTTCTTCTCCTTCTACAAGGTACCATTTGTTATTCTGCGATAATTAGGAGAGGAGCACAAAGGCTGCCAACGTGAAGTCGTATGATTTCCTTGAAATTTTGGCCGGAGTCTCAATGTAGATACTACGAGGGTGATTCAGAAAGTAATGCATCCAAGGTGATGCCTTTATTTGTGTTTGACAGATAGCACCGATACAGGTATCAGTGGAAAGCTTGCAATGTCAGCTACAAATGGTGGCACCATTTTTCAACACTGTCCCCATTACGGGCAACACACTTGCGCCAATGCGAAACAAGGTTTTTCATGCCGTCCACGAAGAATTGTGGTGGCTGCTGCCGACACCATTGCCGAACTGCTGCTTCCACCTCCGCGTCACAACTGTAGCGTTGGCCCTTAAGGTGATCCTTAAGTTTAGGGAAGATCCAAAATCGCAGGGCTCAAGATCCGGACTATAGGCAGGATGATGCAGAATGTCCGTGAACCTCAGGCGCTGCAGTGCTTCCTTAGTTTTGTAGCTTCTGTGCGGACGAGCATTGTCGTGGTGAAGAATTGCCTGTTTATCTTTGCGAGTGCGTTGCTATCTGGCATGTAGTCGCTTTAGAGTGTCAACGTAGCGATCTGAGTTTATTGTCTGACCGTTTCGCAGAAATTCAGTATGCACGACCCCATCCCAATCCCAAAAGAGGGTCAACATCACTTCGCCAGCAGATGTGACAACTTTGAATTTTTTCGGCTGAGGAGAGAACGTGTGGTGGTACTCCATCGACTGGTGCTTCGTTTCCGGGTCGTAATGGTGTGTCCACGACTAGTCGCCAGTAACAATTTTGCGAAGAAAGTCGTCACCTTCCTGTTCATATCGCAGAAGCAGCTGCTGACAGATTCTCTTTCTCGACTCTTCATGTCAGGCGTCACTTGCCGTGGTAGTCAACGAGCGCACATCTTCTTGTAACGCAGAATGATGTGGTTCACCGAACTAATGGAAATGGTGAGCGATGTTGCGATCACGTGTTGCTTGATCCTGCGATTGCCCCGAATCAACTCGTCCACCTGATGTTGATGATCGTCATCAGAGGCCCGTTGCGGGCCGTCCACTTCGGTGCTGATCATGGAGATTTGATGCGGCTGGATTTTGGTCTTTCACAGTCTTTGCCCACCTCCGCACAGTGCTGACGTCAACACAGACATCCCCGTAAACTGCAGTCATACGGCGATGAATGTTGCTGGGTGCACAACCTTCCGCAGTCAGAACCTTCCGCAACCTTCAATGACAGCCCGCTGTTTCAACCGGACGTCACCACTGGATGCCATGGATTGCTCCATTACTCTGGAACAAGAAGAGATAGGAAGGTGAAACAAGTGACATTATATGGCTTAAACATCAGTGCATTAATGATAAACAGTTTTAGAATGTTTGCACTACTATTGGCCAAGTAGTGGGCTTGGAGGCATTACTTTCTGAATACCCCTCGTATAACTAGTATTATTTCTAAAACCGAGGTTGCAGGACAAAAAGTAAACTCAAATTCGTCTTCAGCAGCTCGAAAACTACAAGAAACACCTTGTTTCGCGGAGAAAAATGTTTCAAAGTTGAATTTTGTCAACCCTTCCCCTGCCACTTCCCCATAAAAGATTGAATTCCACTCTTTCCGCTGTAAGGCAGACTAGCGCCTCAGTAACTGAAGCAGCTGGAGAATCGCTGATGTCATATTTACGTTCACCACTTTAAATGAGAAAAGCTGGTAGGTCCTTTTCCCTTGATTAGCTTTCTCCATATAAAGAATTCACATTCGTTTCATTCTATACACTGCAGTACGTTTGTCATTAAGAACGCCACAACTTCACACTATAAATTCATTTGCACTCAACGTTTATAGAACTAACTATAAGTTGCATCAGACGTGACGCCATTGACTTATCCAAGGATGTTAAAATTAGAGGATAGGCCAAAATAGAAACAACTGAATCCGAACGTAAGAACGTCCTAGAGTTCTTTATACGCTGATCTAATAGATCATCTCACCTTCCGCTTGTTAAAACCTTCTATGGATAAGATAAATTAATTATATGGGCATAACAGTATCTTTGTCACAATTACTGTAAACTTAGCTGTTAAGAAAGATTCTCAGGTCCTCAGGTCTAAAAGGATCTAAGTGAATTAACTAAAAAGTTATTTTTGTAGAAGGGCAAAAGTAAATGTAAGTGGTTCTCAATCAGGCGCAGACCCAGAGGGGGAGATGGATCGTGCTCCCCGAGATCCTCATTGACGTAACCATTTTCATAAAAAATAAAAAAATATCCTGGCATGAGTGACACAGAAAAACCTTGCTGTTTTCACTGTGTGAAATTAATTTGCTCTAAACAGTAATAAATAGTACATATAAAAGGAATAAGTTATCAACGGCGAACATAAATATTACGTATTTTTCATATATATCTTTCTATTTTCCAGTGAATCGACCCTCCCGAAACTTGTCTCTGGGTCCGCCACTGCTCAGTATAACAAGCTGAAAACTTAAAGCTGTAAAGGGACCTTTATAATACAGCAGTGAAATAGCACAATAGGAAATTCAACAGTTAATGGACATAATCATCTCAAATTAAGGTTGATATCTCTGTCTTTTATATATACATGAAAACTTTATCACTGAGCCGCCGCAGCTCAGTGGTAGAGAGTTGGCGTAGCATTCGGGAGGTCATGGGTTCAATCCCAGCGGCCGACCATCCTGACTGAGGATTTTTCAGTGTTTTCCCTCAGTCACACCAGGCAAATACCGGGATGATACCTTCAACTGAGGCCCTGGCCAAAACCTTTCCGTATCCTTTCCTCTCTCCATCCCGGCCTGAACCTTAGATGCCTAAAGGTCATAAATAAACTTGAAATGAAAACTTTCTATAGCACATCAAGCTCAGAAGAAAACAAACTGATCAGGAAATGTTTTCAGAATGTACTCGGAAATATTTCGTGCTGTGTGAGTATATTGAGTTTAAATGTTGGTTGAACATATATATATATATATATATATATATATATATATGGTAAGGGCACCGGCCGGTCGTTAGATGTACGGAAAATATTTGGCCATTTTCACGTAGAATAATTAAAAGAAGACCTAAGCCATAAAAAACATTTATGCTAGAAAAATTATCTTTAGTTTTCGGACATCTTTAACTTGATATTTAAGTTTTACCAGCTATCGGAAGTGACATTATATACAGAGAAAAAAAATATAATATCAGGTTTCACTGTTCAGGTTAGAAGGTACCTGACAAGAATTAAGAGGGTGAGAGTTACGAATTGTGAGTATTAAGAATTGTGGGAGTTAAGAAGAGTATCCTAATTTTAACATTTCTTGTGAAAGTCTGAAGCTTTTTATTAGTGTTAACAAAATTTATTTTCCTGGCTTTTCGAATGTTCTGTTTTGACTTTGTAACACAAACAATACGAATCGTCATATCTATTAAGTATATTATTTTGTCGGACTCTAGGCATATAAAATTCACGAGTGTTCCTATTGCTGGCCAGGATGACAAATAAGAAGTGTTTCTAATCTAGTTTTGTTGTGATATTAAATTTGTTTCTATTATTCCTAATAGTGTCCTATATGGGTGAGTTGTAGCGCTTGCTGCCTTGTAATCAAGGGTTCGCGAGTTCGAGTACCGGTGGGGAAAAAGGTGGTTCGAAGCCCACAATAAACTGTAGATAACCCGTAGAGTGCCTTAATTGGCCGACCACTGGTGCCCTCACCCTACATATAATGAACGTAATTATAACTAACAGTGTCTGACAATCCTATAAACAGTGATAGCAGTAAAACTGCAAATTAATTGATATGCATCATTTCAGGTATTTTAATTACTTGTGTGTGTTTGTGGAGAGTGGTGGTGTTTAAACGTATTATACTGCATTGTGCCAAAAAATATACTAAGTTGTATAGTAAGTAATGAATAACGCATATACATTATGTTTGTCTCGTTTTCTGTTTTAAAAGTTCGGAGTAGCAAAGAAACAACAGAAGATTTCGTTGTTTTGAGACAGCCCTCAGCTCCTAACCAACATGTATCTGCACAGAAATTTCTCCTAGTGTGAACTCACCACAACACAGTATCTGTTCAGATCGTAGTTTCTAGTATCGAATAACCAAAAACGTTAACACACTTAACAAGAAATAACACAATAATAATGAAACTAACATAATTAACACAAAATTAGCATATGATATTAAAAAAAAAATAACAAGTGTTTCTTATGCCACAGTCGGTATTACACGAATATTATTTTGTTGGGAGTGTCTACGCGCACGTCCGACGTGACGGTATATAGTGCTTACGTGCACATCAACATACACTGTCGCGCAGGCGCAGAATATAAACTATTAGTAATATAGACAAGCGCTTCTTCAGCCAACTCCCAGCTTAATCCAGTGGTGAATGCATCATGAAGCTGTTCCGGAGGTCCCGGGATCGAAAACTGACTTGGTTACTTTTACATATTTTTTTAAAAAAGAAAATTAACTTTTTTGTTTTTTATGTATGTACGCATTGGGAAATTTAATAAAAGTAGTGATTTAATATACCAAATAGAGGCCACTAAAAGCTAGGATGTATATAAACCAACCAGGGCAGGATGCACACCAAGCGAAGCGAGGTGTGTAAGGGGGTCCACGGTGCGTCCGAAGGGAGCTGGGTGGCGTTAGCCGCGGGGGGACGCAGCCCCCGGTTACCGGTGGGCATACGCAAAAGTACTGTTTACGAAAATTGTGACGTCATTTCCTCTTGACGTGTACATAAGCGCTATATACCGTGTATGTCGGAAGTGGACGTAGCCACGGTCTATTTTGTTTTAGCAACTCGAATAAAATTAGAAATAGAATATGGTTTGGACCAGTGAGCTGAATTGTAATATATTGGACTGATCGATTGTATTATTTGTCTAATTAGTATCTGAAGCCAGACAGACGTAAGAGAACCTTCTATTATCTACCTTCAGATTTATCCAAAGGAGCGCCCTATTTTCAGTTCAGTCTGAGTTCTATTACACTTCTTTCTGATGTGTGTTTTTCTGTTATTTATTTCATAATTCATTAAACTAACATGATAGATGAAGTGCTTCCGTAAGTGCAGTCCACCATGTGCATAACTCAAGAATTGAGACGTAAATTAATAACTAGGTCGCATATCAATAGAGGAAAGTGCCCCAAAGGCCCCCCCCCCCCATTTTGTTTTTGAATTTAAAAAAGAGAAAACAAAAAAAAAATATGTTTTCAAAGTATGTAATATTTACTTTATAATGTTATGCACTATTTACATTTTACTTTTAGAATATATAATTAAAACCTAGTGTATAAAAAATTATTTTTAAAAACCTTACACTTTGCCGATTGAAAAATAGTTGCCAAAAAATACCCCTTGTAAAAATAATCAAAATAACACCAAATAAAATTAGAGAAAGGTATAAAGTCAGAGAAAACATTATCTAGTTTTAAATTATAAGTATAATATAACAAGTACATGTTTTTTTTAAAAAAAGATGCAGAATGCATTCAAAAAAGATACAGAAAATGTAAAACAGAATTAAATCGTTTAGTGACACAAATCGCAGATGTACACGTGGCCCCAGAACAATCCTCATGGGCCCACAGCTAGCACATAACACACATGACCCAAACTTTACACATAATACAAATACAGGCAGAATTTAAACATGAAAGAATAAGAGGTCCGGTTTAGGCAACTGAAGGGGGTCCGGTTTAAGCGACTATAGCCAAAATTTTGTTAACCCCAATAACTTTTTAACCAAACATTTAATGAAACGGATTAACGATAAACATTAACTTTAATCCTTAACATTTAAGAATAAACATAGGTCGAAAGGCTTACCTGCCAATATCTAAGAGAAATAACGAAAAATGTAGCACAATGTAAAAACTTTTTCCACTGGCAAAACTCGTAATGGCGGACTAATAAGCAACAAGTGAAGCGGGCGACGTGTGCACTCCGCTACAGAGTGGTTGAAGCCTAAACTACTATTTACACTTAGTCCCGCTAAAGTTCAGGAGAATGCAGACCCAGGCGACCGGGGGTTGGCTTTAGGGGAAGGGGTCCGGTTTAGGGCACTTTTCTCTAATAATGATTAAAAAACTGAGTTGGAACTGAAAGTTTTGTTCATTTTGAATTATACTGAAAATTCACAAACTGGCTTTAAATATTAATCAAGCCCTCCAGTATCGTAAAGTATAGCTCAATGGTTACACTACAACTTCCATAGCATTTAAATTTCAGAATGAACATTCAGAAAATAAGGAAGTGAATTAATGGTTTTTAAAAATAGAATTTAAAGAGACCCATCTCCAAATCAAAAGAAAATAAAAACCAGAAGAAGAAGGCCTTCTGCAAGAAAACAGTTCATCGTCTTTAAAACAAACTTGTTCGCCCAATAGGAAAAAAATGGCTGCATTGCGTAATTGCTAACTATAACCGGAAGCAAGTCTTATTTTTATCCTGGTTTTAAGCCATTATATACGGGGATAATAATCACGACTGAAAGAGGAAGAGGAGAAGGGTGAAGAGGAAGCAATACCATTAGCAATTGAGGGTGTAGTCTCTTCAGCATTCCATTCAGAAATCCAAGGCCGACTAGTAAGTGATCTTTCGGAACATAAGACCATGAGGCACCTCGAAGGGGGAAACCGCATACGTACTTACATTTAAGTGTAATTGCAGGGGTGAATTTTTTTCTTTTACTTTCAAAGCCAAAAGGAGAGTTTCTTGTTCACATAGCAACTTGAAACATTACTACGAAGAGACGACGTAAGGACGTCGTGCATTTTCCAGCTGTGACTTGACTCTAAAGGTCTCTTGAAGGAGACAGACACTTCTTGTTCTGAATCTTCTAAAATCAGTTGGATTACACGAAAAGGGGTGTAAACGAGAAGCGGGTTCACTCGACAGGAGACTTACGTCACAGCAAACAACAGCACCACCTCGCGATGCAGAATAAAGTGGCATCTCTTACTACTAAATGAAAGCGTTGATATCTAACTTAGTACCTATAAAACCTGCAAAGTAAGAATCAATTAAGTCAACAGCAATGCTATTTGCGCAATGGACGTTTCTTCTTCGTTGCCAAATTAACAGTTGCTACTCGTGTGTCAGTTTCTTGCAACTGAGTTAACCCATTTATCTTCTTACTCGCTTTTTTTACGCGCAGAATTTTGAGTTCTCCGACACAGTGACTACATAAAATTCAGCTAAACTTTTTGGTACTTTTTCCAGTAATAGGAAATTTTAACTTTGCTAATTTCGCAGTGCTGATTTCAAAATTCTGCTGTAAAAATTGTATTGTAACTGTACGTAAGAATCTTGTGTTATGATGACCAACTTTTTAGATTTTGCTGCATACAGGACAAAAAAAAAATGGCAGCTCATATTACACGGTTAAATTTTAAATCGAATTTAAGCCAAACAATGTCACATTACAAGAATACGAAGTGACAATGCGTATATTAGCCATTATACCACAAAGAGCTCGTGCTACCATCTGGCAGTTATGTTTGTTTTACAACCAATACAAATCAGTACCAAAAATTGCATAGTGTAAGGATAGCATAACCGTCAGATGGCATCACGATTCTTTTGATACTGTAGACAATATACGGAATGTCATTTCGTATTTTTGTTCTATAATGTAATATCCCTCAGTTTCTTATACTGAATGCGCGGCTTTATTTATCTGATCAAAAATCCTCTTGCAAGATTTGTCTGACGAGAACGAAAATTCCTGACGTCACAGAAGAATGCGCATGCGCAGAACTGCTTTCCTTGTTCCAGTGTGCTATAAATACCATTTTGGAAGCGTTTTCTCCTGCAGCTGCCTCAATGGCCTGGACGGTAGAGCGATGCTTTCTTGTGTGGGAGGCGAGGGTTCAATTCCTGTGCAAGCCAGCTTTCCCTTTATTTCTCTGTAAGAGACCATACAATATGTTCATATTGCTTATTAATAAATGTTCCTTTGTGATTTATAGATATTTTCAACATTTTATTTATGCTTAACAGACTTGTGATGCCGAGTTAGTGAAGGCGGGTTGGTAGTCAGGTTAAACTTGGTCGTTAGGGAAGATGAAACATCTCCCATTGAAAGACCACATATCTCACATTATTTTTTTTTGTCATTTTCTTTATCCCTTAAAGTGAAGAAAACAAGAGCAGTTTTGCACATGCGCAATTTCATTGTGACGTCTGAAATATTCGTCCTTTGAAGACAATCTTTCCTTCAATCCCCTTGTGAATAAATTTAATAAAGAAATAGTCCACTAAGGCAACAAGAACGTTCAATTTTGTTAAATTCAATGCTACAAAAAGAAATTCAAACGTTCAATTCGATGACACAAAAGATAGAAAGTAAAATGTAATCATATCACAAAGTTCTTACGTGTTTTCCACAATCATCAAATCACATCAAATCATAATGTATAGATTTTTCTTCTTTTATTATTTATTCTTAGAATTAGAACTGAAATCTATATTTTTTTGTATAGTATTTCATTTGAAATTTTAAGGTTGAGGCTATTTCCTATAGGGGCACCCAGAGACAACCAAATATTTATGAGGTTTTGTGCCTCTAACAGCAAGATTAACACATTTACCAGAGAGGAACTTGTGTCTTCAACCAGAGGTCCTATAATCACTAAGGCGAGTTTTTGTGTAGAGATCGAACCTTCGTCCCTCCATAACCCTTCCGTGGCTCTAACCTTTAAACCACGAAGGTTAGTTTCCGACCGCAACATTATTCATTAATGATGATTCGCCTGTAAGAAAAAAAAAATGTAACCGTCTGTTACATATATGGAAAGCTGTATTTGTTAATTCAGTTTATTCAGGATTGTGCATTAAAATACATCCAATGATGGTTAACTAGTATTCCCTTCCTCGTTAGAACACTTTAATGTTGTTTTGTTTCTAAATTCCCTACAATTTCCTCATGCACACAAAGAAAAGAGTAGTTACGGCAAAAGGTGATTGTTCGCGTTAAACATATATCTTGCAGACTATGCCAAGGTTACAGATCTAATCTTTACATGTGTACAATTTGTCTGTAGTTGGAGGTTGTCTACCATGGAATGGGATAAATAAGGTCCTTGTGTTACTAATACTGAGTATTTATTTTCTCTGGAGATTGAATTATCTTTATTATGACCATTGAGCTCTAATTTATCTGGAGTGCTCGATTACTTTAGAAATAGAGTTAGTATCTGATGTCAGATACAAGACCGAACTGTTAAATCTCGTTTGTCCTCTTCTAATTTCCAAAGGGGGGGTAACTTTCAGTTTTAATTCAGCATTTTATGCTTCTTGGACCTGTGTGGCCCGTTTATTATTATTATTATTATTATTATTATTATTATTATTGCAAATAACGTGAATGTTACTGGTATACAGTATAGTATGTGTCATTAGAAGCTGAATCCAGTACGTGAATAACTAAAGAATTAAGACATACATCTAAACAAGTTAGAGCTGCGATTCTACCAACAATAGCGAAGGTTTCGGTCTATTGAAAGCTATGGAAGCATTAATTTCTATAAAGTAGGTGGAATCACTGACGACTGCAGTGCTTAGGTATGGAAAACGCACAGTACATTTCTATTGTGTTGCATAAGGTTTATGACAAGTTTGGCGCAACTATATCTAATTGAATAGAAGCAATTTAAAGAATTGATTAATTAAAAAATGGGTTGGCAACACTGAAATACTGCACCAATCAAGACTATTCCTGCGACTCTGAGCTAGTCTAGCGAAGACCTTCACGACGACACCTTGTGGTTCATGATATATTTTGGAGACGGGTTGGCAACATTGGCAACGGGGGTGCATGGAGACGGGAACATCCAGAGTATGGTGTTACTGTGCCAAATAATGTTTATGTCAAGTTTGGTGCTGCTATGTATAAAGTAATGGAAACATTTTTTTTTTAAATATAGAAAACAGGTTGGTAATAATGGAAAGGGTCGCACATTCCATCAGCGTTTTCGAATTGTATCGAATAATGTTTATTATACCAAGTTTGGTCTTTTTAAAAATAGGTTGGCAACACTGAACGACTGTACCAATCAAAACCGTTCCGGTGGCTCTGAGCTAGTCTAGGCAAGACCTTTCCAACGACACCTCAAGCATATCTCTACATCTTGTGGTTCATGAGATTTAATTTCTAGACATGGACCCCATTAACTGGATTATAAGGTTCATTTTGGTACAGCTGTGCTATTAAGGGACCTAAAACGTCCACGCAGCGATAACAAACATAAAAGTGAATCAGAACTGAAGAGTTGGTCCAATTTGAATTCATCCGAAAATGGGTGAACAAGCATAAATGTTTCCTCTTGCTTCTACCCTTAAATATCACAATGCAACATTGTAATAAAGGAAAAGGAAAGGTAGCTGTCATTGATTCTAATCTTGATAGACTCAGGCACTTGCCTGTTGGACAGAAGTATGGAAAACCACAGTTTGGAACACATGACATGGAGCTATTATATTCCTACCCTGGAGTCAGGACGAACGATGTCCACAAAGGTGTCTCACCTTCCGAAAATTATCCCCACACTATATAGACCACGAGTGCTGGAGGTTGCCAGTTTCAAAGCCACGCGTCTGAATGGCAGACTTGATGATAACTAGAGAACTTGTTGCCATCTTTGTTAGCCGAAAACAATGTTTTTGATTGGAGTAAGTGGGCTAACTGGACGGGCCTCAGCTTTGACGTTTGGCTTCATATCCTTGGCAAAATTGCATATCCTCAATTAGAACATCCTTGGATCATAGCAAGTCGATCTCCATTCTAGTGTGTACTTGAAGGAAAAAAATCGCCTAAAAACATTACTTAAATTTTAACTCACGTCTGCTCTAATCAAACTAATATGTGGACATACAAAGCGATAAAGAAACACAACTATTAATAGGACAAGTTTTTATCCTTCTAAATTTGCGGCGAAACATAAAGGAAGAAGTCATTAGTATTAGTTTAAATGTACAAAACGTTATAATTATAAGCAGTAGCTTTAAGTACAAATTTGCTACAAAATACCTTGGAGTTGGGGAAAAAAGACAAGTTCCTGTGCTCTTTACATACGTGGTCTGTTGCTGCACACAAGTCTGATTATTATTATTATTATTATTATTATTATTATTATTATTATTATATAAGTTAAACTACCACGTTAAGCTACTTCGTTTTGGTACCCGCTCTTGGAAATGAAACTTATGATAACTCGATAAAATATATTTCCCCCCCCCCCCCCCCAGAGAATGGAATCAAATATTATTTTCCGAAAGAAGCCATTTTCGATGCCATGTCTCTGACTTTCAAAATATTCATAAGTCAATTAACATTAAGAACTACCCACAGGTACAAAAGTTTACAATACTCTACTGCCATAGCACTGCAAATAAGAGAAATGCATGACTTTGCCAACTGATGGTAACACTTTTGTTCTTTTATTAATTTATTTTCTGTGAGTGTGTGCAGAGGATCGACAATCGACATGTGTACCCTGTCTTGACTGTACCTGTTTTGTGGTACCATTGCTGTATCTAGGACTTGACAATGAACATGAACACAAGTTTCGGGAAAAAGAGATCACGATCCTCACAACACACAGTTTAGACAGTTATTTACAATAATCCATTCTCTGTTGTTTCGAAATCGGAGTGGGGATAAGCTAAGGCCATCGTCGTTATCCTCCTCATCATTTTCCCCGGAAGAGAGCTCGCCAAGGATGTCACCGCGGTGATTTGAAAAAGACTTAGGACACATTTGTCTGTCTAACCTACATTTTTTTTAATCGACTAGCTCTTCCGCTGAATTGGTTTGGTTCTCCGTAATCCAGCGATCACTTATCCGTGATCTCTAAACAATGATTTTAAATATGAGGCTAAATTTTGTAATGGTGTACGTAGTAGCTTGAAGAATCTTCTACTATCCAGTTTAATGCACACCAAAACCACAAAAGCATATAGAGATTAACTGTTCTTCTCTCAGGATCCGCCGTAGGATTTCTCGGATCGATGAAAGATAATTAGAAATGCTCTAAATGTCATTCGATATGATCTTGACACTAGAAACATAATTCTTACACTTCTTGATTTCAGTAAAGCTTTTCAATCTATAAATCCCAACATTCTGATCCGCAAATTATTGACGTTTTCAACTTTTCAGAGTCTTCTGTCAATTGGATTCAAAGTTATTTAACTGGTCGTTCGCAATATGTATCTGTTTCTAGTATTGACTTCTCTCTGAGAACTCTTCTTCATGGGGTACCTCAAGGTAGTGTACTCGGTCCTCTTCTCTTCTGCTTGTACATACATTATTTGCCATCTGTATTACAGCACTGTAAATACCATCTTTATGCCGACGACTTTCAAGTATATATTTCTTGTTCTCCAAAGTGAGTTACCCTCATATATTGAGAAATTGAATGAGGACCTACGAAGATGTTCAGTGGTCAAATGATAACGGTCTGAAATTGAATCCATCTAAATTTCACTGTCTACGTATAGCTTCTAAAGCAATCCTTTCATTTCTTAACTCTTATTTCTTTCTCAACGTACTTCTGGATGGAATGATAATACCTTTCTCGCACGCGGTAAAAAATTTAGGTCTTATTTGTAATGAATACCTAAGTTGGACGGAATATGTCAGTACTGTCTCTTAAAAGGCCTTTGCAACTTTACATTCCTTGAGCATACTTAAAAATTTTCTTCTCATCTCCCTTAAGAAAATGCTCGTACAGCCCTTAAGGCCGCTTTAGACGATACAATTTCTCGTACGATCTCTCGTATGAAAGAATGTATACAATCCATAGTACCAGATCTTTCATACGATAAATCATACAATATTGTATAGTGGTTTACATGGTACAATTTTGGATACGAGGGGATAATTATGAAACTGCTGAAGTTTATAGTTGTGACATCTCAGGCTTTTAGGGTAATTATGCCACAGGTATTTGTGAAAGTATAGCCCATTTAAAAAATAGAAAAGAATTAAAATATTGATAACAATGAATCTTGACGCAACAGAAATTCAGTTTGTTTTAATGCCACATTCTTCCACCAAGAGAATCTAACTTCTACTAGGTTTCAGTGGTAACGAGAGTGTTGAAGCTTTACTTCTGTACTTCAATAAAGAAATTTCAATGCGGACACACAAAAAACGTTGAAAATTTTGCCGTCTTAGGTGATAAGTTCGGAGTCATATGTGTTGTTTTTACAATATTCCTGAGTTAACAAGATATGTGACATTACACAGCAGTTCAAAAGTATATAAATCGCGATATATTAACTCCTGTTTATACATATGGGGCAATTAGTAATACTGCGGTTTAACTACTTCTACCACAGAGCACTGGAAACTCCTCAAAATGCTAAGTTTTACGTTCCTATAAGCATGAAATACATGCAAAATACAAAAATAAGGAGTAATGTAGATTTGATGTGCTTTATAGGCTCATTTCACTCAAGGTATATAGGTGTGAATAGGGTCAGCTGTCTTAACCCTTGAATAAAAATTTGTTCGTTTTATTAATTACCTAGCTCACGTATTGACTTGCACAGCTCTGGCTTGACGTCGACACTCTACTTACATTATGTCTACTTCTGTAATTACTATTCAATATATTTCATTATTTTGGATCCACATAGCGTAGATGTTTATCAGAATCATTGGGCTGGGGGATATGATTGCAAAGATACCGGTATCCTCTATATTATTTCCTTTCATACATATCATGCCTGCAGTACATTCGGTACTCTACGCACAAGAAAAACAAAGAAAATCACCTTAACTGCATTGCACAATATAGAAGCAGTAGCTATTAGATCACATCAGAACTTTGTCATTATATTTTTAAACATATTTTTCACGTATTTATTATCTTTTATGGTTATAGGAATGCAAAACGTAGCATTTTGAGGTATTGCCAGTCCTTTATGGCAGAAGTAGCTGAACTGCAGTATCACCGACCTTTTTACACTTCCCTTAAAAACTTTGTTTTATATCTTTATACCTGTAATAGTTTATTATGCTATTATGTATGTTAATTTCTGCATCAAGTAATAACATTAATATGTTCTCTTTGTCTCGTAATCCACAACCAAACAGCCGAATAGGAAAGCACGTTATATTGCCAGTAGGGGCGCTGCCATAGATTGTACGAAAAATTCGCTGAAAAATAGGACCGTTTCTATTTAGAGAACTCATCGGAGATAGCATGAAAAATCGTACGATCCGCGCTTTACACGATCAAAGAATGTAACCGATGAGATTGCATACGAGGGATCGTACGATAAATTGTATCATCTAAAGCGACCTTTAGTAATGCCTCATGTGGATTATAGCAACGTAGTGCTTGGTAACCTGGATGATGTACACACACGTACCGGTTACAGTGCATTCAAAATACTTCAGTGCGTTTTATATTTAATCTTAAACATTATGATCTTCTAACATCTTATTTCAATAGGCTGCAATGGTTAAAAGTCTCACAACGACTCGAATGGCATTCTTTAGTGTTTCTATTTAAAATTCTACGCGATCGGCAACCTTCCTATCTTTTGCAACGTTTTAAGTTCCTAAGCGATTGTCACAACCGTGACATTAGGTCTCGCGCAAAGCTATTACTTTCTTTTCCACACAATAACCCATCTTTTATTCGAAGTCCTGTATAGTTTCTGTATCCCGCAAGTGGAACGGACTGCCAATTTCCATTAGAGACTAATCTTCATTAACAAGTTTTAAATCTATGCTTTACAGGCACCTCTTAGAGCAACACAACTAAGATATGTCGGAATAGTATTCTCTCAAATCGTCAAATTCTATCCAATAAGCACTAGTATCCCTTTAGCTGTCAATGTAAATTTAATCGTAAGTCCATAATGTTAGTTTATATAAATATTCTCATGGTGCTCATTGGATTGCATTTATACCTATATTTTTCGTGTGTGTGCGTGTGTATGTGGTTAGTGCACTTTAGATTATCTAAAATATGTAGTGTAGATAAATTTTGTTTTGTTTCCTCTCTCTCTCTCTCTCTTTTTTTTTTTTTTTTTTTTGGTGTGTTATGAACTTTGTCGTATTATAAACTTCTTTCATCTTAGTAGTGTTTACCAAAACTGTTAATTATTCTCTGTCTCACAGTAAATCCACCTTTTCTTATCAGAAGACGACCTCAACTTTATGAACCGTACCCCATTATGAACCGCGTGCCTCACGTCAATGTTCCCGACGTTGCCGTGCTTCAAGCGCTCCTCTCTCTACCGCAAGTGAAACCTAACTGTGCTGTTTAAAAATAAGAAGGAAAGGTCTGCAAAGGAGAGAGAAGGCAAAAGTCCATTCCTGTCATTTAAAGTTTGGCAATAATGTTTTCCATTCTTCAGCAGCTGAACAGTGGGTCGGAAATGGTGATTTATGACTGAAGCGGTTTGTCCTTTAGATCAAGAATTTCAAGAAAAATGGTTCCGAAGAGACGCGAAAAAGAATATTCTCACTGTATTCATGGCTGAGTGGTAGAAAAGGCCGTAAGGGCCTTAACTTTGCCATGTAAAACAAGAGGTAAATAAATAAATATGTGCCACCCTGTCGGAGAGACATTGGAGAGTGGACAACATTGTCTTATTCCCGGAGAAGCATTGGAGGAAGCAACACTAGCATCTAATAGGAATATTTACTAGGGGAAGAGAAACACTATATTCACACCTGCCTCTGCAGCAGGTTTTGGGCCGAAGACCCAGAATAAGTGAGCTTACAAGCGAATATGACTTATATTTACAACCTCAGTTGAGGCGTTCAAATATCCTTCCACGATATAAAAGTAGTTACAAATTTCTAAAATACAACGAATAGACGTTGAAAATATACATAACTCATGTGAGAAACATTCCTTAATTCGTATTCTCATTTTGTCATCTAGCGCGGAAATGGCTAATTATGCCCATCCATTGCGCTTTCGTTTTATTAATTGCTGTTTTATAATAATATTTATAATACAGTTTTGCAGTCTAACAGTCTTAATAATTGATGTTTTATGGTCAGTTATTTATTGGTTGCTATGGTTTCTGTCCGCCATAGCTGTCAGTCACTCTTAACTCTCTTGTCATTGTCGCATTTGATGATGTTATCACAGTTAATTTTGAATTTTCGTGATGTAAAAACTATTATATAAAACACTGCAACAGTTTATATTACTACTGAGTAAATTTTCTTGAAGGAAAGGCCGAAAAACACTTTGGAATATTGTAAAAAATGCACAGAAGATTTCAGCAGCTTTCTTCTAGTTTGCCGCTATCTTGTAAATCCACATTTCTTAATTATTCTATAATTTTCTGTTCATTATCATCGACCTCCCTTAAAACGATACGGGACCGCTCATACAATAGTAACTCACTGAAAGCAAATGATCAACTAATTACGGCAGGGAATAGCAGCCCAATTACGTCATCAAAGAGGCAAATTAAAATTTAAGCGAAAACAATATATAACTACACCACAACGAAGAAAGGTAGGTAGAATAGATTGCGTTACGTTTTAACTTCTTGCCTACCATTTAAATTTGAATAATCGTGCTATTATTTGTTTACCGACTTTACTTTCAGGGTTAAGGTTAGTGGTTTTCAAAGTGTTTCGGTTCACTGTTCCAAGTATCGGTGATTCGACTCTATGACATCGTTTATCACAGATTGGAACAGCGAATGGGAACTGTGAACCATGTACACGCTAATGTATATTTTTTTTCATGTTTAGGTAAAGTTAGTAATAACGCACGTAATACCAGCACATGTGAATACGTAACAAAGTGTAGATCCTAGACTACGTTATGCATAACACATTAAAGTCAAGTGCTCTGCTCTAAGAATACCACTGAACAAGCTGACCAAGTGTGTAACGTCCAAATGGAATAAAATAGAGGTGTGCTCCATTGTAATCACTACGTGCTCCTTGTGCTTTTGTCCTTTTTGTGTGATTTCATATTTTTACCATCTTGTGGTTTCTGATTCAATACGCTACATTTAACTGGCAAGTGTTACTAACCGATTGAAACCAAATTTGTTGCATGAACAGGACACACCCCAGAACTAAAACATATGGTAGCAAGAACTGCTCCAATTACCCCCGTTATGATATTTTGGCCCCTTAGTCGAATAACCCTCTCACTAACCTAGTCATCAATATTCCCAGGCCAAACAGCTAAAGCTAGAAACACAGAGCCGAGACGCTAAGGCTAGAGACACCAAATGTGGTATAAATGTTGACTATCATGAGGAGCTTACGAAACAGAAAATAAATTGTGGAAAAGTCGCCAATATGGCGGACTAGAATGTATTTCACAATGGCTGGGGCTAGAAACACCAAAGTTGGCACAAATTTTGGTTATCAAGAGGTTGTCACGAAATGATAAAGAAATTGGGAAATAGTCGCCATCTTGAATCCAATATGGCGCCCTAAAGTAAATATTGAAGGTATATGCACAGTCCAAAGTACTGAAGCTAGAAATACCCAATTTGGCATAAATGTGTATGAGAATGGGTAGGTAAAGGAAAAAATTCCAAATGGTGAAAAAGTTGCCATCTTGGATCCAATATGGCGGCCTAAATAAATAACGAAAGTATATGCACAACCCAAACGGCTGAAGCTAAAAACACGGAATTTGGTATAAATGTTCATTTAGGTAATGGGGATAATACGAAAGTTTGCAAAGGTTGCCATCGTGGATCCAATATGGCCGACATCATGAAATATTAACCTTTCCCTTCATATGCCTTTGCTCGAAACAACTACTAATTGGAATAAAAATTAAACCAACACATTGAAGTTACGGAATGCTTGCGTTCGTTGTATATACACCGTATAACGCAAAACTCTACGAAGTGTGTGTTCTTGTGTGGACGTTTGCATGGATAAGGTTGAATCGTGTGTTATATAGTGTGTATATTGGATCCGAGATGGCACCTTTTTTTTACCATTTGGCATTTTTTCGTTTATCTACCCATTCTCATACACATTTATGCCAAATTGGTTATTTCTAGCTTCAGTACTTTGGACTCTGCATATACCTTCAATACTTACTTTCGGACGTCATATTGGATTCAAGATGAGGACTGTTTCCCAATTTCTTTATCATTTCGTGACCACCTTTTGATAATCAAAATTTGTGCCAACTTTGGTGTTTCTAGCCCCAGCCATTGTGAAATACATTCTAGTCCGCCCTATTGGATTCAAGATGGCGACTTCTTGAATATTTTTTATTGTTCTCGTACTCTACGTTTGATGATTGGCCTTCATTCAAAATTTGGTATTTCTAGCTTCCGTAGTTCGGGCTGTGCATATACTCTCGGCATTTATTTTAGGACGCTATATTGGATTCAAAATGGCGACTTTTCCATAGTTTCTTTCTGTTTCGTAACCTCCTCATGATAGTCAACATTTATACCACATTTGACGTCTCGGCTTTGTGTTTATACCTTTAGCTGTTAGGCCTGGGAATATTGATGACTAGGTCAGTGAGTGAGTTATTTGACTAGGGGGGCAAAATATCACAAGGGAGTAATTGGAGCAGTTTTTGCTACCATTTATTTTAGTTTTGGGGTGTGCCCTGTTCATACAACAAATTTGGTTTTAATCGGTTTATAACACTTGGGGTAGTCCCCTTGTGAGATTAGGTTAGGTTCGGTTACACTACATGAAAAAAATAAGACCACAAGGACAGTGAAGTTATCACAATGGAGGTGCTCCGAAAATAGTGTATAACAAAGATTGCATTGATGAGGAATTTGTATAAGAAGTATTAAATGAATTGTAATTGAGATGAACTATATTACACAACTGAAACTAAGCATCGTATATTAATAAGGATTAAACAGAAAAGACTACTTTTTCCGTATGCATTTCATGAATTTAGTAAATCTAAGATATTTCACCTGCAGAAGCTAATGTATATGTGTTATTCTTTGTTCGTCTATGATTGTACCTACGGGTCGAGAAAACAACTAACATTACGATGTGAAGTAAATGCAATAATTATTCAAAATTTATGTTTAATCTATTTGTCTCTAGTTCTGACAATACTAGTCGATTATTTGAGGGCTCTCGTTTCACAGAGCCCTCTTTACTTTTTAGTTTGGCTTCAGGAACTAACCGGTTTTTCAATGTCTCCAATCAGTCCAGTATCGGATTAGTGGAGGTCGGTGATTAATATTTATTTCATATTTGTCGTTTGCTTGTAAATAGTTCCTTTATTATATACAGTAAATCTTATTTATCCCCCCCACACACACAAAACAACATCAGAGATACATGCATTCGTATTCGTATTCTTCTTCTTACGCGGAAGTAGCTAAATCAGATATACACATAGAGTTAGGAAGCAAATAGAGAGAACATACATAACGTCACATGAAGCCAAATTCCAGTTCATCGGCAGCCATCTTGTGTGGCCCCATTAGAGTCCCTCTATACCGAATACTGTGAGGATTGCCTTTTTCAATAGGAGGATGAATGCACCTCAGAGAGGCAATACTCGAAAAAGAGGGTTTCTAAATATGGGGCCAATTAATATGGCCGAAATGTCCGGTCCCTTCCGTCTCTTGACTTCATTCCCCTCTCCAACAAAACAGCCTAAGGTTCCCTCTATTTATATTCCTAACTCTATGGATATACATGTCACATACATTTCGGATATCATAATGCTTTATCTGAATACATTGACCACAAGTTGTGAATTGAAATCATCTCGACATTTAGTTATGTCATAGTATTCAGCAGCTTCAAATTAACAACATGTAACTGAATCTATTGAAATCATATCTTTAATTTATTTAGATCGGCACATGTGTCGCACTGACTCGAGTGTGGGACTCCTCACACAAAGAGTGGATGACGTCACAATTTTTAATGGAGGACAATGAAGATAATTTGCAATGATTATACAGTAATCGACTATGTTTTTCAAGTACTGCAACTACTTTTTAAAAGCCAGAAAAATTTAGTATTGTTATCATCGTAGTTCATCAAATATTGTGTTAGCAGTCTGCGTGTATCTATGTATGTGTAATTGTTTTGAGATGCAAATAAGTGACCTTCCACATGTTCTTTCAGCAACTTTTCTGCTAGTTAATGGTAACAAACACATTTCTCAACTTGTCTTTTGCCTTGAAGAATGGAAGATGTCAACACAGTGGCCACTGCACTGTCAGCTTTTACCACAAACATATTTCACATGAAAGAACTGCTACACATTTTTATGGTCTAGTAAAGCAACTTACGAGACACCTCGTCCCTTCCGTCCGACTGCCATGTATGTTCCAGTGAAACCATGCGTTGTAAGGTAAGACAACAAAATGCGCTTCACTTTTTAACTGAACGTGCATCTCTCATTCACGTAACGCACGAAAACCATTGCGGAATGAGAAATTTCAACTAGGATGAGATCCCAAGGTTTACAGCGACTAGTTAACACGCTCGCTTTCTATGCGTATGGTCACGGGTTTAAATCCCGTGGTGCTCCATTGAACGGAGTGGTTCGGAACTCACTTTACCATAAGCTGTAGGTCTCGTTGCTTTAAAAGCTCACTAGCTCGTTTAGAACGATAAATAACAATTCACACATCCACTCAACTAGGATGATTCCGATTGTACGATGTCCAAAAACAACGAAATGTCTTAGTCTGATACACGAAGAATAAACGGTTATATGGGGCAAAAGTCAGACATTCTCGAAATACAGCTACTTCGTTTCAGATACATACAATAGAAATATCATATAACGGATTGCTAACAGCAAAAACCTATATCGAAAAATTTCAAGACTTCAGAATAGCCATTCAAGATTTGCCATTTTTGAAACACTTGAACACAAGAAAACTACACATCTGCGAGAAGCAAGAAATTAACCTTTTTTTTTAAATAAGAAAAACAATGTGATAGTGTGATTTCAGGAAAAGATATCTTCGAAACTGTTTTGAAACTCGAATGACAACTGTAGCTAAGAGTGAAAAATTTAGATCTACCGGTTCTGTTATGTGATGTTAATCGAATGTCAAGTGTTAGCAATGACAATGGCATTGTTCTTCGAATATAGGTAGCTTAGTAGGCCTTAACCAAAATTTGCAAAAGGTCTTAAATAAATTCAAATTCAAATTTACATCTAATACTGAGCCTGAATTTATTTATGGTCTTAATGCAACTCTGGGTCAGGCCAAGATTGGGTAGGAGGGAGAGGATGTTAGAAGGAAATCGACCACGGCATAGTTTGAAGGTACAATCCAGCATTTGATTCCTTGGGAAAACCTCAACCAAGATGGCTTGGCCACTTAGATTCTTCACAGCACCTTCCGGTTGCTACTAAGTGAAAGTTCTACCGAAAGTTCTACTTTCGGTACACATAGTAGGGGAGAATGCTGTACCATAGAACACGTTTTATGTTTTTCCAAGTTATAGTTTCAGGGACATTTATTTTTTCAACTCCATGTCTGTGCTCTTAAACTTTAAAGGTTTCTGAATCAAACTGCTTCAGTATTTGGTTTCTGCTTTCTTTCTTTCACGGTGTTCTTTATTCCTTAAAAAATTCCAGCAGTGTTCCATGGTACAAAGGCTCATGTACCTTGAAAGTTTAAACATACACATGTAATAGGGCAAATCAATAAAATAACTCACAAATAAGTATTTTGGAAAATATTTTATTAATTTAAGTTCTCTGTATGTGAAGTGTAAAAGTGTTTGATACTTTATGAAATAAGTAGAAAAAAAGAATCACAGCCATATGAAATCCACTACTGGATGAGGCCTCTCCCCGGAGCGAGGAGTTGGTCTACTGCTCTCACGCAAGTATTTTCATGTTATTATGAAAGAACTTATACGCATGATAAAAATAGTTTTAAACACTCAAAGAATCATTAATAGGCCTAATAAACGCCTAGATGTGTGTTAATTTGTTTGCTATTGATCTGGTTATGTTTTTATGGTGCCATGTGCTCCGAATCTTTCTTCAGTTCTTTAGAAGATACATGTTCCAAGGTACAAGATGTGTATCTGTTTTTATAGTACAAGAGGCTGTACGAAATCATTACCGTGATGGCATACAGAAAATATCACATATAGGATGGACATGTTTGTCACAGAAAAACTTATCTAATTCTCTTTTGTACGGTTAGTATTACATATGAAAGAAAATAGCTACAGTAACAACGTTATAAAACAATGATTAAACCTGAAAACATTACTTTTAACTACTGAAAATGCTTTATTTCAAATAACTCAATACATAATCACCTGACTACGACAAAACCACGAGGCTACTGCCTTGGAAGGCTGGACACACAACATAGTGGACTGAGTAGCCGCTATATAGCATAGTGAGTCCGAAACACAAGACTGTTTCAAGGTACAACAATCTCCCCTACTGAAAAACCCTGAATAATTCAACACAATAATTAAATGAATTTGTTTGTAAGGGATTTGGCAAGCCGGTACAGCTACAAATCGAAGCATTCCTGTCTCATTTCATATTAAACATAGTTAAGGTTCCTCGCTACTCCCTCCTCCACATTTTTCAAAATATTTCCAAATCTAATAGCATTGTCAAAATTATAAGAAGATACATCTCTAGGGCTTACAAATTACTATGAAATACAATGGACAGCGATCTCGAGATCTTGTTCATTGATGAGTAATACGTTGTCAAAGATTATGACGTCATTATTTAATTAACAACGTATCACTCATCAATAGATAAGATCTCGAGATCGCTGTCCATTGTATTTCATAGTAATTTGTAAGTACTAGAGATGTATCTTCTTATAATTTTGATAATGCTATTAGATTTAGAAATATTTTGAAAAATGATTTTAAAAATGGGAGCGGGAGTCTTAAATAAACCGATGATGACGTCACAGGAAAACGATTTAAAGTTGAAAATTTTGAATTCAAATAGTGATAATTTTGTAAACAATTTTGAGATCTATTCAATTTAATTCATATCAGGGAATTATTTACAAAGGGAGGGCAAAGAGAGATGATGGAATGTAAATAAGTGTTAGTAAATGTCTACGTAGAAAATTCTGGTTGCACCGGTTTCTTTGATAAATGTATTTACTTCGTGCAATTTTATTTTATTCATTTATTTATTGTATTTTACTACGCTGCAGCACCACGTGAAATTCTCGGAAATTCGTCACAAAACAAATAACAAACAAGGATGAGAAACAGAATAGTAAAGTGGCTTCTCTGTAACTTCAACCTTTTCGCAACTTTTTCTTGAGTATCAAGTCCCATTAGATGCAAAGTTGTAGCAACTGCTGGGAATGTCTTAAGAAAACATCTTTAAAAAAAATAAAGAAATAAAAGAGATAGCGAGTTCTTCCAGACAAACCTGTCTTCCTGGTCGGAAACACACATATACATACATACATAGAGACACATACTACATGTGCAAGAATATATATATATATATATATATATATATATATATATCATTATACATAGTTCTACTCACGTAATATAGTGAGAATACGTCATTGGAAGGCGTGATGTACATACAATGAATTAAAAAAGATTCATTTTTCTTTGAATTCTGGTTACTAGGTAGCCATATGTAGCTAGTCTCTGTGGCGTGGTACATGTGACCAGACAAGCAGAGAAGGAAAAAAAAAATAGCTGCATTAAACTGCTTTGCTTTTTGTTTATTTCTGACTGTTATTTTGCGAGTTAACTACTACAAGAAAAAAACTTACCTGTGTCAGCTTCCCCCTTTTGCTTTGTATCATCCACACTATTATGCTACATTTTAAATCAACGTCAATGCCATAGTATCTGAACCAGTGGCGGCTCGTACCTCCAAAAACTGGCGGTTCACTAATTTTAAATTACATACAGTACTTCTCAAAGGAAAAAAAAAACATTATAATACTTTGAAAATTTTAACAGATCTAACTAAAAACAGTTGCAATTGAAGACCTTAATTGCAAAACATCCCAAGTACATCCAAGCTACCGTGTTTTTTGAATGGAATGTTTGCTGGCCTGACGAATTACTAAGTTCTTTATTGATCCGGAAACACGTGATCATGCATAGTTTTTTTTAGTTTCACCTAAAAGCTGATTAGATCCACTTGGGATAATATGCGATTCAGATCTTTAATTGTGTTATAGAATCTTTTATGCATTATCTTAGATATTAGTTTGCAAAAAATATATATGTACACATTATCTTCATGTCGCTTAGTTAGAACGACGTAGAAGCTTCTCCTGATCTTCTAACAGAAGGGGTTTCTTTGTACTGGAAGTCAGCCGTCTTTCCTTCATGGCAGAAAATTTGTAAATTTCGTTGTAAATTTGATGGCAGAAAATGGCCGTTTCATGGCAGAAAATTCCGTTGTAAATTTGAACCTTAAAAATCCTAGAAGAATCCTTACCTCGATTCGTTGCTTTGTTTTATCTCGAGAACAGAAAGAGAACTTCCCAACTCTTTGATGTTTCTTCTGATGTTATTAATGAAAAATTGTTTTGTTTATGAAATTGCGCGGAGCGATGACCTGAACTGTCACGATTTCCTACAAAACATGCATGCCTATTCTATATTCCCGGCATATTATCTTGCGCTTCTTCATTCTACTTCACTCAACAACACGCAACAACTATCCTGACTGAGGGATTTTTCCTCAGCCACACCAGACAAATACCGTGATGGTACCTTCAACTTAGGCCCTGGCCGACACTTCCTGCACCCTTTTCTTTTCTCTATCCCGGCCTGAGCCTTACATGCCAGAAAGCCATAAATAAAATTCAAATTCCTTACTAAGATCAACACCGTTTGCTGAGTCGATTTAACACAAGAACAAAACGATGTCGCCCTGGGACACCGAAAATATTGAATAAACACAGCCATTTTTTGTAGTGTGGTCTCCGCTTATAAAAGATTCATAAACTAAAAGAATCGTTTGTATACCTTGCATAAAATATTGTATTACATGACTGGATGTAAGTAACCGGGTACTTGACGTTAACATATTTACGCAGTATTTCCGCCAGACCCCCTGTGAGGGATGTTTACCCCCAAAGACTTGACAACACCCCAACTTCAAAATTTTTGCTGTAAAAAATCGATAGAAACCGTACAAAATTTCACTTACAACGTTACACCCTCCCAAATTGACTTTACACACCGCAAACAGAAAATCCTGGCGGAAGCCCTGTTTACGGAATTCCAAAAGAGCGTTTACAGATTAGCTAAATAATGCCTTTTTAAAAAGGCAGATTTTCTCGTCAAGATATCCTCATTCTAAACAAAAAACAAAAAAGTATTTCTGAAACTCCTTCTATTTGTGTTTCCATCATAGTTCCGAATCCTGTCTTTATGACTGTTTCTACCGGAGGCAAATGCACAATACATGCGCGCATATTATTTTGCACTCTCTCTTCAAAATGATAATTTCAGTCTACTTTACCACGGCGAGATTCTAAACTAGTGTGTGTCGTGACTTTACTCAACAACACACAAGATGCATGCCTATTCTATATACTAAAGAAAAAATATTTTAAATATATTTCTTAAGTTAAAATAAGGACGTATTTGTCTCCTTAGCTGCATCCATTTGATTTCCATTGTGCTTCGCGTGACCTAGACTAACTCTGCTGCATGAGTGAACTATCCCCGAAGATATCCGAACGGAAAACCTAAGTAGTTGTGTTCGCCAGAGCTACCAAGCCGTGCAGCGAGATCTTACTTCCCCCTTGTTCCCTTCCAGCACCGAAGAGACCACGCCGCCTCTCTTCGCCTCACCGAAGAAGTCTGTTCAAATGCATGCGTGAGGTTCATTTTTTAGTACAGCAAAAAGCCAGAGCAGAAATGAAAAACAACCATAAACTTATACACTGTTGAAGACGTTCCATATACTAAAAAGAAAGTGACCATTTTTCACGTTTCACTGGACAGCACTTCTATAAAAGGAACAATCTTTACATTAAAAAAATGTATATTTTAGTGAATTAATTTTATTATTACTGCTCTCAAATACCTAACGGTTCAGTGAACCATTGAACCCAAGGCATCGACCGCCACTGATCTGAACCTCATTTTGGATCATATGGCGGTTTTTTTGTTGTTGGTTTAATTGACTTTAGGTTTTTAGGTATCGATCACTCAGTCCGGGAAAGGATACGGGAAGGAGTCGACCAGAGCCTAAGCTAAAGGCACTATCCCAGCATTGTCTTGCTATGACCCAAGAGAAACAACTGAAAATCCTCAGCCAGGATGATTGGTTGCTAGTCTCGAATCCACAACCTAGGGAATGCGAAGGCAACACCCAACCAACTGAGCTCTGTTATTTATGTAGAACTGCCAAACATATCCTACGTTTAGGAACAAAAGTTTTTCCAATGAATATAAATAAAGATCATAAGAAAAGTAATTTTTGAAGAGAAGAAGTAATACGTAGTTAACAGAACGAAATCTAATAAGTCTAAGATGCTCATTTCATTATGAAGGATTAAAGCCTTACGTCAGATCCGGCAGGTCGCCATGGTAACCCGCCATGTTAGTCTAAATGAACGGGGAGGGGGGGTTAGCAGTAGGTTTGTAGTATTCGATATTCAACAACTCGTTATCGTTTTGTACTTCATGCCAGATTGTCATCACTACAATGGAAGAGACACGTGTTGCTTTTTTTCTGTTTGCAAAGGAGTGATACTACAAAAGAAAGTGGAAGGAGTCAATAACGTAAGTAAACAATTTCTCGCAATGCCACTGAGCGCAATTTTGAATACGTTGATATGTGTATGAGGACACCTCATCGTTGATTGCTGAGTTCTTGATTTAAAAAAGGTGATAATTATATCTAAGAAGCTTAAACTGAAGTTGCTAATTCAGTTATAGTTAAGGACACACACTCAAGAAGAGAAATACGAGAGCTAAAACAAAATCCTTGTACCCTATATACAGCTGCGCAATTGATATTGTTGGTAAAGTATACAAGGTATAGCATAAATTATTATTTCGAAAGTTAATAGTACCTCTCTCTGTATGTGTTTCATAAAATCATAAATTACCGGAATAAAAATAAGCTACTCACCTCAACTTATTATATTTACTGTCCATATGTCCTTTCTTGCACTTTCCCTCGTGTGTGCATAAAATTCCGGACATATGTAAGCAAACGTACATGTTTGGATTCCATAGCATTCTTTCAATCAGTTTCCGCTCGTCACCGAAATAATCAACAGTTCGAAAACTATTAACAGTCATTACTGCCATAACTGATTTTC
The DNA here is from genome assembly GCA_022664845.1 of Lepisma saccharinum. NCBI lineage: Eukaryota > Metazoa > Arthropoda > Insecta > Zygentoma > Lepismatidae > Lepisma > Lepisma saccharinum. The sequence goes on from JAGDQP010000731.1 coordinate 130,343, forward strand.
TGCCTTTCTGCTATCAAACTCACTGTTTGTTTAGACTTGACTTTCGCCGTTGCTATGGTAACCAACCGGATCTGGCATCAAGACTTTAGTTCTCCATTGACTTCTATGTTGTGATTTGATACTTATGTTGCGTAGATTTGAAGAGAAATGGGCAAAATATCAGTGTTACCCATGTTAGTACACTGCAAGCATTTAAGAGAGAAGTAGAAAATGTAACGGTAAAATTCCAGATAGTAGAAAGAAACTTATGTACATATAGCATACAACGAAAAATAGTAGTTGTACAAAATAAAAAAACACAGACAAAACTACCTCACGAGATTCTTGACATTAAAACATAAAAAGCATAGACCATCGAGGATGAACAAATGCTTCGTCCCTGTGCTATATGCCGCAGTACGTACGGGAAAATGAACTCTACAGCACAATTTTGGAGTATGAATTTTTAGATAGAGCGGTTTTAAGTCTTTGAAGGTACTATGCCGCCTCAGCTTAACTGTTTATGATATTGGAAATATCAAGCTCTAAACTTTAATTTGTATCTGAAGTGAGCTGTATTTGAAATATGTATACATTGATTCCTTTTGAAGCAAGAACAAAATAGTAGTGCAGCAAAACGAAAATTGTGTGCGTTTGTTTTTAAGTTCGTAATGTGAAATACGTATCTAAACGTAGGTATGTAGAAACACAAAGAATATTATTTACAAAAATCGCATAAGTACACATCTTTCTGTACACCAGCACAATCAACATGATTCCAGGAATAGCATTTCACGCATTGAACCCATTTTCTCCTTGTACATCTCCATTAAAGAGTTCACCATATACTCATCACAATAGTTTTCTAGTTTCTGTTCGTAATTATCACACATAAAAGAAATGAAACTGTTGCTATCCCACAAGTAAGGATGTTTTCATTCCAATTGAAAACGTAAGGTACTTATAGTGGTTAATCTTGGTGCACCTAAAGTGAAATAGTGTTCATTCCACTTCTTGAACACAACCATATTGGAACTTCACTTTAATCACTTTGCACAACACAACAAATGATTACAACTATGACTGTATAATACCACCTGCCAAATTTAACAAACCATAATCAAACAAAACCAAAGGAATGTAATAAAACCAGGTATTTTTTTCTTCTAGCTGCTGATATTACTTTAAACAAATTCACGTACACTGTACAACGATTCCTAACGTTAACTTACACCCGCCACTATAGTGTTGACACATACGTGATGACTGTTAAAGACACTCGGCTTTAATCGGGGTTTTCCAACCTTCATTTTGGAAATAATACAATATTCCACTTTAGGATTTTCGGTGCTTTTCCTCTAAAGTTAGGTTATTTTACACACTAACCCGAGAAGGTTAGGTTAGTTTATGTAAGTCATTAATAAATACAACTGTTTCACCTAATCTAACCTTATCTACCAAAATAGTAGTAGGCAGAAAAGAAAATATTTATTGTTTTTAAATGAATCAATTTGATATTTTTTAAAATAAATTATCCGCAGTAATAATTTTGAACATATTTGATAAAGAAACAAAACCACACTAATATAAGAAATTTCTAACGAGGGCCATAGTATGTCAATTTTTGTTGTTATACTATTTCGTTTATAAATGTATCATTTCGCCTAACCAAACTTCCACGTGGTCAAGTAAACATTACAAATGGTTTTCCACTAACATAATTTAATTTTTTTTTCTTACGTTACTCTACGCGAAGGTGTAAAGTAGTTCCGCAACATTCTTCTTCTTTTTGCCATCAATTTTGCATAACCATCTGTCACTTTTTTTTTTTTTTGTAATGGAATTTGTAAGTTGCCTAAACAGACAGAGAAGTTGCATCATGCTCACATGTTCTATACGTTGGAACAGCCTGAAGATCAAGTCTTAGGCATTTGTATCTTGTCCAAAATATTCGTGACCAAATATCCAATGAAATTTAATGTAGAGGAGGAGGAGTCACCATGGGGGTATGAGGGGAAAGACACATACTAAAAGACATCATGTCAAAATAAAAGAAGAAAAGAAAAATAAAGCTGACAATCGCAAATCTCACTTTATCATTTTAAGCCACGCCCATTCGTAATATTTGGAGCCAATGGTGAGTTAGCTCTTCACGATACCAGCTCCACCTCTTGTTCAACGTCTTCTTCGTAGTACGAAAGTCAAAGAAAGACCAGAAACAAACACGATATGTGATGAAAGAAAGTTGAGAAGGAGAGAAGTGGTAGTACTAGTAAGTGAATGTTAAAAGTAATGAGAATACACAGGGTCCACATTCCATATAGAAGTGGGAAAGTCAAGGTCGCACCTTCTTTAAAAAAAAAAATGTCTTCATTAAAAAAAAAAGGCCTGATTGTTTATTCCCATAATAGAATTCAAATATACGAATACAAAATAGATGTCCGTTCCTTTCATTGCGAAGAAACTATTCAAAATTACAGTAAATTCTTGGAACTTTCTATGTTCATTGCTCCCGGCACGATCTTCTTCTGTTTTCTTTACCAAAAAGAAACAAAACACTTTATTACTCCGAAGGGGATTTTGCACTTTCAATTGTTCTCTTCCGTGTCCTCGTGGCACAATTTTCTGCGTTGCTTTTGCCCTCAAAAGTACTTACAAGGACGGTTAGAAGGAGTAACCATCGTATTGCATGATCTTTGGGTGGGGTAAAATAAATTTCAAGGTTGAGAGGGCATCAGCCTGTATGGACTCTGTGAATTAAACGGCGTCAGACAGAAGTTTTGTGTATACAAGAGACAATTTATATATCAGAATAACAGGATGTAATACCATTAAACCTTCTCAAGCATACACTGGATACTATTACTACATAACATACAGACACACATACACGTAGATGCGAATGTTGGAGGTAAATGGTATACGTCAACTTTCGTAAAGACGCAACAATAAAAATGAAGAACAAACACATGTGGTCTCTTACACAAGTTCGCAACTTCGCATTTACGCAATGTATAATTTGAGGGCGAATCAAATTCTAGAAGCATTAAAAAAGAAAACAACAACCACGAGGAACTCTGGAGGACTCCTAAAAAAGCACGTTTCAACTTCTACGGAAGACAGTAGATTCTTTTTGTGAAGATACTACTTGGTAACATCCCTCTTACCAGAGTTCGAATTGTCGGGTAATTTCCTTGGTTTCTGAGGATATTTTTCAACGGTTGTTGATTCCGAATATCCGAACCAGGGAACAAAAAATCTTTGGATTTCTTCCCAAATAAGTTGTAGATGAAATCTGACAAACAATCATTCGACCTACTTTTTCAGAATTGTCCCTTCGTAATTTACAAACAAACTGAACCCTGCCACTTTACTCATGATTCAATCAGAATCTTCAAATTATAAGGCGTAAGACTGAAAATTAAGAGGTACATACCAGAATGCGATATTGTTTTCTCTATGACTGGCGTAGAGTAGATAGGTCCTCAGGTATTTGTGAAGCCATTAAAAAAATCTACTGGGTGTGGAGAGTGCTGTAACTTATCTCATAATAATAATGAAACAGCACAACTATCTTTAAATTTATTAAGAGTATGACATACGGATTCAATTTCAATTAATTGCTTGTGTTATTTTCCCTTATTTAACAGACACAGTTTCTATCGTATAACATTCCTTGAAGAGTATTACTAATATGCTAAGTTAACTGGATACAAAATTGTGGCACTGTACAATGGTTCCAATTGTGCCACATTATTTGCAAGGAAAATTATGTTATTTTTTCGGACTCAAATCATATAAAAATAAATAAATTTCAAATTTTTGAATTTAATTTATTACAAACAATTAGAAAAAAATCATAAATTATAGCAAATTAATAGAAGTTTGAATAAACATCAAATTCATTTTAATAGTGTAAGATAGGTGTAAAGAAATGTACCGAATGGTAGTTCCTGATTGTATTTGTCATAAACGTTAATAATTACTATAATTATCTGAACGAACTTTAATAGTACTCCAAAGAATCGGTAGCGTCCTCTTCGGAATATTATGTCTAGAACTCCAAGCTTATTCTTCGGTAAAAATAACAAATTGTAAATTCGGCATCCACACCAATCACTACTCTACGGCTAGAATGGTTTGGGTACAACGTGTACATTCTTCCTCGATATGTTATAAATGGCGTCGACATTTGCGTAAATGCGTTGTCCACGCCGCTGTCTGATTTAATTAATGCACCATTTAATCATGGGCATTTTCCAGAAAATTTAAAGTGGTCACTAATTAGATCACTACATAAAAAAAGGAGATAAACGTAATTGTGAAAATTATCGACTCATATCACTCTCATCTGAATTTTCCAAAATTATAGAAAGTATTATGAAAAACAGACTATTATCTCATCTGGAACAAACAAAACAAAAACTCACAACATGGATTTCTAAAAAATAGATCTACTACTACTACTGCTATCTTAAATTACATACATAAAATAGTATCTGCAGTACATACATATTGGCAATAAATCATATCCATTTTCAATATGTTGTGATTTAAGCAAAGTCTTCGATTGTGTTAATCATTCACTACTTTTATCGTAATTGTCTTCCTATGGGATACGGGAAACTACTAATGAATGGTTTTCATCATATTTCAAAATCGACATCAGTACATCAGTATGTTGAACTCACGTACACGGATCAAAACATACATAAAAAAAAATATATCATCCAAACCTTCCCTTATCAATTTAGGTGTTCCTCAAGGATCGATTCTGAGTCCGTTACTTTTACTCATATACATAAATGATCTTCCATCACATATTGACCAAGGGACTATGGTCTTAATTAAAGGCAGTAATGCTTCAGAACTGCAAGATAACATCAATGCTACTTCCAATAATCTTGAAAAATGGTTCTATCATAATAATTTAATCCTAAATGCCGATGAAACTAATTGTCTGTTTTTCTTTCCTTCGTATACTGCTATCCCAACTTATCCTAAATTAACCATAAGTAACACCACCACAGAATGTGTCACAAGTACTAAGTTTTTAAGGCTATATATTGATGACAAACTGAATTGGAAAACTCATATAACAAATCTATGTCGTACACTATCATCTAATATCTTCATAATAAGATCTCTCTCAACTGTTCTAAATAAAAGGCATTGATAATCTTATATTATGGTACATTTTATTCGAGGGAAAAATATGGTATTCTCTTTTGGGGATCCTCAAATGAGCTATTGACAGTTTTTAGACTACAACAAAAAGTTATTCGAATCATTACACACACACATTTACGTGCGAGCTGCAGAATAATTTTCAAGTAATTAAACTTGCTAACAGTTCCATGTTTGTACATATACGAGGTGGTAAAGCTGATAAAGAGTAACCTTGATTGATGGCTACACTACACACACATAGACACGACACAAGAAATAAAAATAATCTTAGACAAATGTCCTACAGAACAAAATTTTTCGAAAGATCACCGCATTACTTCGGTATAGCACTATACAATAAATTGCCACAAACTTAAAAAAAAAAAAAACTTAAGGATATCAATATATTTTGTCGTGAAGTTAGAAAAATGTTGACAAACAAAACTTACTATACAGTTGATGAGTACGTGCAAGACTAACTATTATAAGGGAAAAGAAAACAGATGAAAGTGAATGTATGTCAAATATATGTCGAAGTATTGCCACAAAACTTAATTTTCTATGTATTCTTTGAAAATTTTTATGTATTCTTATTATGGACATGTTTTATACCATATGTGAAAATGAGTTCAATGCATTGGTATAAGGAACGCAATAAATCAATCAAACACTTGTCGCATGTCCATTTTCATAAAAAAATGTGTTATCCAGCAATTTCGGTTGTTCAGACATGTATCTTTTTTTCTAACGTTTCTTCTAAAGCATATCTTTTTTCTAACGTTTGTGAAGAATCTGAGGAACAACTCTACATAATAGAAAAGTTTCATTTTTCTATTTTCAAATAATTGCTCTCCTGTAAGGCTTAATACATGAGCATGTGACAAATGTGTTCTAAAGACACGAAATACTCTACAGAATATAAGTCGCACCAGTGTTCGATTTGTTATAAATTACGAGGGGGCGGGTCCTAAAACTAGTGGTTGCTGTTAAGTTACAACACACTACCTGTTGAGGTAGAAATACAAAGAGTTTATCCCTGGTTGGGATGATATTCGGAATCAACAACCGGGAATGAAATCCTCACACACGGTAATGTAATTTTACTGAACATAACACTGATATGAACTTCCATTATTTTGCCTTCAAATGTAGTCATTCTATTCAGTACAGATTATTCGAGTTGCGCGGTGTGATATCATAAGAGCATAAGACCTAGCACACTAGACTGCATCTTCGAGCACTACGAACTACGTACTCGTGCAATTCCGAACTTGGTGATTTTGGATAAAACTTGTGACGTCACTTCCAGGGAAGTATGCACTTGAAGTAGCTTTTGGACACCGCCTAAGTAGTGCACAATTTACGGACTAACTTCACCAAATCTGTCTTAAGACGTTGCACTGAAGTGAACAGTAGTCAGTTGTACGTTATGTATGAGCTATTGCCATTTCTATTGGATCGAACCCATACTAAACCAGCTTGAATTAATTAGCTGTATTAGGGAAGTTCCTACACAAAAAGGAATTTATCCACGTACCAGTCAAAGACAAAGGTGTGTATGGTTATGAGTTAATGGCTAAGGATTGTGAATCAAGTTTGTTTATTTTGTCGATTGTGAAAACTATTTTCGACTCAGGCATCCGCCAAAATGATCAAGTATCTTGATTTGTTCGGTATGTTTTTTCAAATCGGTGCCAAGGGTTCTTCAGATAAAGGCCATAAAAGAAAGTTAATTTCGACGACGGTGCTAATAGTATGCTTGAATTGGGTACTCTGTTGTTGTCTTCAGCGGTTCTTGACCCTAAGTGTGACACACTCGATACACTATACTAAAACTGAATGCAATAGTCGTATAACACACGCGTAACAAAGGTGTTTCTGTTCTTTGTAGATAGAATGGTGTTCAGGCTCATCTTAGAAGAAACAAGAATTGTCACAAGTCTAGTGGAAATGTTTGGCTCTCCAACAATTGTTCGCAAAAAGTTCCGAGAACAGTTTCACCGACATCCATCCAACCGGTTAATAATTTATGGTGTCTACGAAAAATCTGTGCTTGTGGGCTCGGTGGTTGATGGCTATAAAGGGATGCCAGAACTTTGGAAGCATCAGAACACAATTACTGTTGTGCAGGAGTCACTTTAGGGTAGTATTGAAAAGTCAACCAGGCGATGCAGGTTGGAAACAGGGATATCACAGAAAACTGTATGGAGAATCGTGACGAAGGACCTCAGAATGTGTCGGTATCATATCCAAACCATTCAGGCCTTGACAGACGACAGAAAACGCGATGAAGCTATATTGCATGTTAGTAGTCATGTAAGCCGAAACAATACCATCTTTTTTGGTACTGAAAATCCTCGCATCATTCGTGAGCACGAAAGTACCTCACCAGAGGTTATGTTTAGTGTAGTGTTAACCCTATCACTGTTGGTTGGTGCCACTGGACCGTACTTTTTCGATACGGAAACAGTAGTATCTAACTCCTAACTGCACGTGTTGCAATCCAATGCCATTGATCGACTTCGCTTGATAATTTGTGTACAGGGTTATTTCTAACTGGATAGTTAACCTCCATCTTTTACACGTCTTGTGTGTGCATGAGGCATTGTCTAGGTGATGATAGCACGAAATGGACCTTTGTATTGGCCTCCCTGTTCGACAACCTTAACATCGTATGATTTCTGTTTTGGCTATTTAAAATGGATATGGCAATAAACCAGGAAATGCTGCGACAGTACCCCCGTTTGAAATACATGCCGAGAAAAGCACAAAACGTCACTAAATGTATGAAAATGGAATTTCAGAGGATATAATCATTATGAAACAAACGGTTTACGAAAAGGCTCAATTACTGAAGACGCACAAACTTCCCTTCACACCTAAAAGTGCTACAATTTCCACACTGCTTCTACATCTCCTCCCCCACCAATCTGAACATCCTGTCAGAATCCCTGATAAGCTTAATAACAAAAAAAAACATGTATTCTACTGTGATGCGCAATAATAAATTGGGAGAGCAAATGACACAAATTCCTATCACTTTTTTTTTTTTTTTTTTTGAAAGGACCAAGGTCTATTAATGTTTGTGCCACCTGTCTTTGTTCTGAAGATGAAAGGAAAAATTGTTGACGTATTTGCATGACCTTGGCCATTATGTAAAGGTCATATTTTGCGTGACATAATTTGCATGGCAATAGCCTGTCGTTCAATTTTTCGGTGCAACAAAATACCACTTCCCCTCCCTCCTCTTCTTTCTGTTACATCTTGCTGATGAATATACAAATGATAAGGAAGAGGAAGAAAAGAAAGTAACTCATGACAGAGAGGGCACATTCACTCAACCTTAGACTAAATACGCAATTCATAAATAGTGTAATAATAGCTCTCTTAATTATAGTACAAGGATGCAGCGGGTTTTGTCACGAACATTCGATCCAGTATAGATATCTTCACTTTAAAACAAAACAAAACTGGTTTATGAATTTGCAACGTGCAAGGTCGCTTAAAAGAATTGTTGGTGTCTGCTTCTTCTTTTTCTGAACGTTTCAGTACTATAGATCAGCACATATTATTTTAGATTACATAAGGTGATGTTCGTAATTTATGATCATTTAGTGTTTATTTTAAAAAATAACGCAGTCTCTATCTAATGCAATGCGTTTCTATTCTATACCGTTACATCTGTTAAGTTTTGATATTTCTATGAGCAATAGCATGGAAGAAAAACTATACTATGATGTTCTCATTATCATAAACCAGTACTTGATACCCTGATCAAATAAAACTGTACTTTTCGTTGATTTGAGGTTACTTTTTCAACACCAGGTTTGCTGTTGTGGAAACAGCGAAAAGGATAGGGATAAAATTTAGTTTCATAATTTGTAACTACGATATAGGTCTCAATAGCACAAACATCTATAATCTTACTTCAAACACACTCAACAATGACACGGAAAAGCTGTTTCGTAAGCCGAAAACTTTCAGCTGGAAGTAATTCACGAAGTAGATCGCGTTGTAATGCAAAAATTTGTAAAAATTAAGGTTTCCCAAATAAACAGAGCAAGTGACATATAGAAGAGGTTATATTATTGAACAACTGGGTTTTCTATAATGTATATATTTTTAAAAAATGCACAATAGATACGTACACGAATCAGAAGCAAAATGTAACTAGACGCTTATATGCGTCTGTAGGTCTAAAAGGGTTAATGCTTACAATATTTAAAATTGGTGCCAAGATATATTTATCAATAAAGGTTCCTTGCGGAGTGCTACTGAGTTGAAATAACACAGCACGATTGGATGAACAAAACACACCGTGATAAACAGGTAGGCAGGGGTTAAAAGAAAAGAAAAACAAGTAAGAGAGATCTGAAACTGGCAGAATTTCCCGTTTAGAGCGTGTTTTTAGTTTTTACCGAAGATTCCCGTCTGTATTCAAAAGAATTTCCCGTTTTTCCAGAAATTTACCGCCAACTGACAACACATGAAGCTTAAGCAGCGTCTCCTCTACTAAAAGTACAATGACCACCTTCTCTAAGCTCCACGAACACGATGGCTACTCCCAAATACTTCGGTTCAAGCGAGCTCTTGCATCGCTGAGCTTCTAAAAGGATCTTCCTGACTTTTATCTCCTAACAAGTTAGATATTGCGCGAAATGGCTTTACAGTGCTACCTATGCTATATGTGCTTCATCTTTAAGAGAACTCTCGATCTCAATTTCTCCGAAACTGTTTTGTGCGGTCCTGGAGAGAGTGTTCCAGAATTTAAACCGGGATGAAGTTGGAATTAAAATTAATGGCGAATATCTTCATCATTTACGGTTCGCTGATGATATAGTCCTGTTTGCTTCAAGTGCAGAAGAACTACAAACCAGAATGGAAGAACTGAGTAACGAGAGTTCGAAAATAGGCCTTAAAATGAACTTAAGTAAAACAAAAGTAATGTACAACCAACATGCTGCAAAGAAGGAAGTGAAGATTAACGGAGAGACAATAGGCATAGTTGATGAGTATGTTTACCTAGGCCAGCTTAAAACATCGAATGCAAAGTTGGCTGATGAAATAAATAGAAGATGTAAAATGGCGTGGAGTTCTTTTGGAAGACTACACTTTATTTTCAAAAGCAAGCTTCCAATGTGTCTGAAGCGTAAAATTTATAATCAATGTGTCTTACCTGTAATGATGTACGGGTGCGAAACTTGGACATTGAATGCGCAAACGACTCAAAGATTGAGAGTCACACAAAGAGCAATGGAGAGGTGCATGCTAGGAATAACCAGGAGGGACAGGAAGACAAATGAATGGATTCGCGCACAAACAAAGGTAGAGGATGTAATCAAGACTGCGAAGAAGATGAAGTTGAGATGGGCCGGTCACATAGCTAGACGAACAGATGGAAGGTGGACGACAAATGTACTACAGTGGATTCCTAGAGAAAAGAAACGACCGAGACGACGTCCAAATGTAAGATGGGTAGATGAAATCAAGCGTTTTTCAGGAGTTACATGGATGAGGATATCAGCAGACCGAGATATGTGGAAAGAAAAGGGGGAGGCCTTCATCCAGCAGTGGATAGAAAACGGCTGAATATGATGATGATGATACGAAATGTTACACACATGACGACCCATACATGGTATAGTTACACAGAGAGGTATACAGGGAACATTTAGTTTATTATTTAATTTATATCTATGGGCTAGATAGGCAGCAATAGCTTGAGGCTCTCACCTGCAGTTCCTTAGACATAACATGGCTGTGTTCCCGAAATACCTTTTTCGTGATTGTACACATTTCGACCATTGGAAGAACACAGGTCATGTGAAGATGGACCAATCGATCGTACTAAAACACGAATAATGGACCAAATTAAATGCAACTTTACAGGTGTAAAGAAGAAAAAAAAAATATTTTTTTTACCTTTCGTTCAAATGTGAAAAGAATTCGAAACAGAAATCAATTCGCCTGAACAGAACAGAGAATAGAGCAGAGACCAGAGATGGAGGAATATGCCTGTAACGGTAGACAACCACCTACATGCGACTGTATAATGGGTTGCAGAAAACACAATAAGTAATTCAAATTAAATTTCATTTGTGGCGTTTAGACAACTATGGCCCATGACGAAACCACAACAAATCTAGAAGGAAGTAGCCAAATATAAATATATGAGAGTGTTGGATAGAAAAGGCTGGAGTTGAGATATGTAGTCTGCCAGCATCAGAACGCTTTGTCGCAATTAAATTCTCATGCCTATTTCAAGATCTGCACAAATACACGTAAATAAAAACTACACATGCATGTCACCTCATCCCCCATCGCTCGATATATTTTGATGAAGGATACAATAAGTGAATAAAAGAACTCTGTTCAATGTGTATGTAGGCAAGAGCTCTTATGGAAGATATTGTTAAAAGCCGTACGATTATGAAAAGTTTCGAGCTAAAGAAGGTAAGTAGGCCTTCTAGTGTCAAAAATTATATTTTGAGTAAGAAACTGAACTCAAGGATCGGCTCGAACTCAATGATTTGTTACGTTCTTGAAAGTTACAGCAAATATGAGTAGATAAACGTTGACATCAAACAATACCTCATAGTAAACGGCGCAGAGGAAATCCTAAATTCCAGTTCATACGAAGAGATCACGGAAGAGTATGTAAGGGAAAGACCATCAACATCCAATGTGACCACTGCAACAGAAGAAAACGGTGACAAAGTAAACATGGAATATAAAAGAAAAGCAGTGGAGTACTGGAAAAGTGGGAAACCTTCTATTTGCATCTCTTAAGGTACGATTCCGATAGGTTAAATTCAGGACAGATCGATGCAAATGGGAGAAGAAAATCAACGAACGTGGGTCAAAAGGCGATAAAATATCAAGGATTTGTCAAATGGTAGACAAAAAGATTTTGTAACGATATACAAATGTATATTATTGTTCGTGATGCAGTTTTGCGACGTTAGGCCATAGAAGCCAACAAATATCAAAGACTCAGAAAATAGCTTTGGCAAATTAAAAGGACCATGGTATAGTGTCCAGAAAAATAACAGTTTATCACACAGACACGGAACGATCGAAATCTCTGCAAGAAAACGTCGATACTTTCGTGCAACAACACGTAGCTTCGAGATACATTATGTTGTATATGCTAGTGGAAACTGCTCGCTCCCATGTATATTATGTGAAAAGAAGATAGCGGTACGTTTGCACCACCGCTCCTCTGAACAAATAGTCTAACATCTTGATTATACCTAAGCACACGATTGGTCTAATAGAATCACTATACGTATATGGATTCAGAACATGAAGTAATATTTTCGCAAGATTTTCTGACGCAGTTATTCTGCAATCTTCTTTCTTTATTCTTTCTAATGTACTTTCATTCACTGTATAGGCACTATAGCCTAACCTGTTACAGATTTCAGGACCCACATCACCCGGTGTACAAAACATCCGCAACACAAAGTAACAACCACAGTCTCATTTATAGGTTCCATCCTGCAATTTGTCTAATGGCACAGACCAAAATTGCGATACAAGATCGATGAGGATCATCGACATACGTGGAGTACGTCTGTTTTAATGAGGCTGAGCGGGAATACTTACCTCTCCCCGGAGGCCTCTACTTATCCCACACTCAAGACTTGGAGACTGACTTACATTTTGTGGCTCGGACCAAGTGTTAAAACTCTTCATACAACTATTAACAGGCGTGAATCCAGGATATGATCAAGGGGGGGACATAGTTGTGTCACTTTATCCAGTGTAAAGTAGGATTGAAGGCCATTTTATCCAGTGTATACCTGGACGTTAAGGGGGAGGTTATAGCCTCCCCTTGGATCCTCGCCTGGCTATTAACAATAACTACCATAAGAGCTCTGGCTTACATACACAATTCGACTAGAGTTATTTTATTCCCTATTATGCTATTCTCGATCAAAATGTACTGTGGGAGGTGACAAACATATGTAGTCAGCTTTTCGTTTATTATGTATTTGTGTTGGTCTTAAAATAGCCATGGAAATTTAATTGGGACAAAGCTACTGACTGGGATAATAAGAGAGACATCAAAGAAAAAAGCAGGCATGAAAAGGAGAGTAAAATTTCAGAAGAAACTAATCTCTTGATAAATCAAAGAAAGGAAATGAAAAAAGGGAAAATACCATAACGAGGATTGAATACATAGAAGTAAATAAAACCTTAATGAAGAATGTACGAAAATACAACAACAACAACAAAGAACTTTATTTATTTATGGGCCAGTATAATAACTTTAGACTTCGGCCCGTCACGATTCATTCGCCTTTAGCTGTTTAAATCTACACCCATGCCCCTGCCGGGACTCGAATCCGGGATCTTCGAGCCGATGACCTACCGCCGCAGACCGCTCGGCCATCTGGTCGGTGTACGAAATTACAACACAAATATTCTGAAAAACACAAAGAAACCACTGAAAACACAGCTTGAAGAAAATAAAACTACAGTTCTTGAGCTGGGGAAAAACATATACTGGTGGTTGAGGGACCTGATAGGACTATAACCAGAAATTATACAAATATTTGAAAAATCTAAAGACAATTGAACTACTCCGATGAAGAACTAGCAATAGAAAAGAGAGACGAAAATGATGTAGAAGTTCCAGACAATGAAATAATATATCAGTGTACAAATCCTTCGCAACTAAGTTGAAAGTAAATAAAGAGGGCGGAAACAGCAGGAGGGAAAGGGTTTCTGTGTTATGTGAACATTCTAGCAATGGCATAATAATAATGTCCAGGAAACATCAGTCACATACACTGTTAAATGTTTTGGAAATGTTCCTCGTTATATGCGCTAATGTTTCTCAGAGACGTCAGTAGTTTGAGTTAACGCCAAGAATCCTGAAAAAGCACCCAATAATTTATTTTACGTGATTGGTATGTTTCAGCGTTCAGTTCCAGTGTGATTTGCGCACATGCGTAAAAAGAGAAAATGTTTTATCCACCCCATCCCGACCTGAACCGTATAGGACTAAAGGCCATAAATTAAGAAATAAAAAAACTTAACCACACATGCAATGCTAATAAAGTATTTGCTACCTCCATTTGAATCGCTTATTTTCGCATGTATGGTAAATATCCTCACTGAATAGGTATTCCGATCCCTAATTGACAAATAGAACAGTTATTAAAACGTGGCGTAAGTCGTGGGATTAATCTAGTTTATGTTTCTGGTGTCCGAGCAACACATTTCTGACACACTCTACTATTTTCTTGTGATTGGTAGCGTGATCCAGTCTGTAAGACGCCGGACTTCTAATTGGACTTCAAATCTCGCTTCGCTTTTATTTTTCTCCCAGCATCGATGATAAAGTGTAAGATATTAGTTTTTTATTAATCAAGTTACTGGAAATTTCGAGGCAGCAGGTTGCTTAGGATCTTTCGGGAAGTTTTTTTTTTTTTTTAACAATGCATTTATGTTCAATGTATAACTCAATCTACACACCAAATCACCAAATTCGGAAGAATGGATATTGGGCTCGAATTAAGCGTAATATTTCATCTTTCGAAAGCGAAAAGAGAGACCAGGCTTTACAGCGAATTTTCATAGAAGTTAAGATTAGGAATTTCTGCTCGATTAAATATGTGATTCTATGGTAATTCTTTTTGATGGGAAAGTAAACTCTTCGGATGAATTTTTCTGTAGTAGTCCATTGGTAATTTTAATTGTTTTGAGATAAAATGTTCATCATTTGAAAATAAAAACTACACAATAAAATGTTGAAAATGAAAAACAGAAACAAAAAGGAGCGTTTATTCAGTAGTAGCAAATTAAAAGATTAATGTTCTTATTAATGAAGAGAGGATAAATTGAACTCGGAGGGAATAAAACTTCGGCCGACGATCCAACGCCTACGCTAGCCGGACAACTGACGATAACCCATTCGAACGAAGTTTTATCGTTCTGTCAGGCACTTGAGAGCAACGTTCAAAAATGTTTATATTTTTCTCCTGATATCTTCTGGGATATTGATGTCATTAGGTAAAGTTATCAGGTCTTCTGCAGTCATTTTTAACTAAACATGACTAATTTCAAACTTCGCGTAAAAAAATGGCTGATAACTAAACTTGACTAGAGCATTGCGAACCGCTCTAAAAGGATGATAAATCTTTCTTTCAATCTTGAAGAATAAATGACATCCGTTAAGTATCATTCCATCTCAAAAGATCACATTTTCTATCCGAAGCGATAGTGTTTCGTTAAAAATCTCTATTGTGGATTTAAATTCAATTTTTTGTATATCAATGCG
>JAGDQP010000732.1:0-11770 GCA_022664845.1 Lepisma saccharinum
TCTGATGAGTATCTTTGCTAGAAGGTCGAAACGTTACGTGTAATTTATTTTTTACGAAAAGTATAGTCTTGTTCAGCAGTTCAGTGTTTTATTTTAACAATACATTCATTGAAATGCTACAAAACTACAAATACTATACTTACCTAATAACCTCTAGTTTTTTTCTAGCAGGTACCCGATCTGATATGGAGTAGTCAAATAGGCGTTGGAATATATGTATGGATATATCTGGTGTGGAGCGGCATTGTTCAGTTGAAACAGCTCAATCTTAATCAGTGAATGGATGGATCACAAAAAGGTGAAAATGAGCAGCAACGATAATTATACAACTGTAGCATGTCATATTAGACTGCAATTTTATTAATTGCCCAGCCTAGATTCTACAGAACACATCGCAATTAGAGCCTGCACGATACCTCATTTTTATGTTGGTTTTATGACCTAATAATCTCGTGCACAATCCCCCGACCGTACGCTCGAAACGGCTGCATATGGAAAACATCCGATAACGCTACGCAACATATATGGTTTACCTACACTGTCCATATTCTAGAGTTCAGCTAAAGCTCATTACATGATGTCTTACAGTGTAACTAATGCTGTGCGTGTGGATTGATAACTATGGAGTCCCATGGAAAGATGCGTCCGGAGGGATGTGACTTGTCTGGTACTAGGGATGAAAAGGGACGTGACTGTCTTCCGTTCCATGGTAAGCAGCCTTAAGAACCGTCACCAATCCCGAATATATCCAAAATTCTGATATTCGCCGAAGACTCTTCAAACTGCTGCCTATGAAATAAGCTATTGTGAGCAATGACCCCATTCTGCAACACGAAATTGTAAGTTTGATTCTTCCTGTGGACCCAAACTATTGGTAGCACTAGACACAGACTTCTCAGATTTCAAATATTTGTTGTTGTATGGTCTTTGAAGCCTGTAATACAAGTCTTACGAGAAGTACCTTAAAATTCCTAACGCACTGGGGTCAGAGGGAACTGGAAAGCTACCGTAAGAGTGGAAAAATAAGGAACCTACGCCCTTTTTAAATATAGCATTCACTTTCAAGGAGTATATAACTATGTTCCGAAGTATGTGAGAATATGGGGGAAACTAATAATTCTGTACCGAATGATTTTTGTTGTTTCCTCAACTGTTAAAGACTATGAAAACTTGACAAAATTATTCTATTGTCAGTTCTGTTCTTGATTTTTTAAAGTAATTAACTCTTTAACAGCAAGACAGTATTTCTTGATTTAGTAAATTATCCGAAGTGAGGAAATAATTTCATAAGCAATATACAATATAACCATCCACAGAGTTTTGTAGATAAACCAAATTGAAATAGTTAATGACAATGAGTACTTTTAAGTTGGCACCATTTGAAATGGTGTATTGTCATGTTGGATTATACATTATAAAAAAAATATATGAGAAGGTAATCAATTAAAAACAGCTCAAACAGCACTGCATACTGAATCACCGTTGATTCAGCAGTCGATTTTGCTCAATTGCGACACCAGTCAGTCAAAAGTAAGCCGATAGATGTTCACGGGCTGTTCCCGGAACTATGGTAACCTATATAATACTCGGGTTTATACAGCGACAATTTTCATGGTGAAAGGGACGTTTCAGTAGTCGTTGTTATTTCATTTCACGTTCTTTTATTTGTTTATATTTCGTTGGTGGGGTAAAGTGCAGTTTTGAGTATCAGGCAGAGCGGAAGGGGTTACGAAATTTCCAATTTTTCTCCTATTCCTCTTTTCTTATGTTGAATGAACATTGCTGTGCTATACATCATCTTGTTGGTCGCATTGAGGGAGTTAAATCATAGGTACTTGTTTGAAGACACTATTCCGGTATTCAACTAAAATGTAACGTTGAAAAACTTGTCAGGATGGTCCGTCCGGCTGGTGAGATCGAACTCAAAAGAACTTAATCTTTCTTGCTATTGTCATCTTTCTAACACCTCTGCAGTTACATAGTCACAGATGATGTAACATCTCGAGAAATAATGGCAGATTACGTGTCGAGTTAGAAAATGACAAAGTTGTACGCAGAAATGTGTTTAAGCAAAGTCTTTAACTGAGTGGTTTTCAAGAAGCAATCTCCCACCTTTCCCCAACGAAAAGTTTCTAAGAGCAAATTCCAGAGAAAACAACAACCGGTCTCCTGTGATTTATTATAAATATGATGCTCTGATTTCTGTTACACTATTCGAAGGAAAATGCAATTTGCTTGTACTAACTGTCCCTCATATTATGATCCCAACTATTACTGCTAATCAAATTATTAATATATGTTGGTAACCTTGACAAATCTTTTTCAAAGTGTTCAGACAAAAATATATTAGCAGTTATGTACATGCGTTTTTCACATGTGTGTAATACTTTCATAATCACCAGATACGAAATCATATAACTATTATTCATAAATTTAAACACTTCTATTTTCCAGTTGGAAGAAACACCTACCCGTCATTATGAAATTTGGATACGTAACATGACTTCTGGTCAGGCATTTTCTCAAATTCATCACAACAGTGAACTTCTATTCCATTCAAGAAGCATTTTTTAAATGATCTTTCACAGTTGTCAAAACGTCTGAAATAAAAATAAAAACACACACAATTAAAAGAAACCAGATCTCAGTAGTAGGTTCAGTTACATTTTCTTAAAGTTGCTTTTATCGGCTCTCAATCGTTACATTTACTTCCAGTTACATATTTTAATCACAAGATTAACTTGGGCCACGAAATAAACTACGAGTCATAGATGAAATATTAATAGATAGCGAACCCAATTCTCTCATTTCCTTCGTGCCACCTGGTGTCAGTCCAGCCGAACTAAGAATGCTAGTAAGTAATGCGTAAAGCCAATACTTTTAATCCATTGCCGACCCGTAATGTGAAGTATCAGACACTCAGTTTGCACTCCATGCTACTTCGCAGTTTTTAAATTGAATTTAGGAACAATCATTGCGTACTAGCATTATTTCATATCTAGTTCAACTGCACTAACACCAGGTGGCAGGAAATGTATGAGAGAATGGGATTCTCGATTATAAATATTTCATCTATGACTCCTAGATTAAGATTTATAAATTAAGTAATCTCCGAAATAAAATGGTTTATGCAATGACTTCTATCTAAAAGCAATACTGGACTTTATTGTCGCTACCAATTTTTTATGAGCCCGAGTATACCTCTATTTTTTGAACGAGAGTATACATTGCACTTTACTTTTTTTTTTAAAAAGAAAAAGCTAATGGAATATTTTATTCTTTATGATTCATGTTTAATCATGTTGTTTTTATTGTTTAATAAGAACGCAAATTAATGTGCAGTTAATATTGTAATTATATTTCATTTTACTTCGTTCAGAAAAAAAGAAACTGTTGTTATATTTTCTGTTCAATGATATATTTTTAATCTGCTCTGTTAATAGCACTTTCGTAGTTTCTCTGGTAGCTTGCAGACAAGTTGTCTGCTGGATAATCCATCTTTATAAGATAAAACGTCTTTTTCACTTCGCTGTTTTACCATGAGAAATCTTGTCCACAGAAAGGCATAATGAGCGCTTGTGATGTGTCCATACGTCACTCAGCGTTAATCTTACATATTTTACAAAACTATTTGACTATTACGAGTATTGATAATTTAAAGAACGTTGCACGGGCTATTTTCGTAGCGAAATCTGAAACCCCCGTTTCCTTTATGCACAAACTAGAGGCTTTAAAACCCTACCAATGATGAGTTGAATGTGACTGTACGCTTAAAAAACAATCAACAATGCAAAACTAAGTGGAAAACGGTACAAAGAAATCAGATAGTAGCAAAATTGTGTTATAAGCAATGTTACGTGGTGCACACATGCTTTGGAGTTCACCTTTCACCGTTTTACATTATTTGAAAGTGAAATATAAAGAAACTTTAGGCTAATTTGTCTGCGTATATTGTGCAAAGTGTGATTATGTTTTCCCTTACTTTAATACGGGAAATACCTGCGTCGTGTGCAACAACTGTTTCTCTGTGCGCACCCTTCTATGAGTTCGACGGAAATTTTTATTTCCTTAAATGGTATGCTTCTACATATTTGTTGCGTAACCAGAAGAATAAAGAGGAGGAATACTGGTCAATCTACAGGTTAACCGACATTTTGTCTAAAGACGCGTATTACTAATAGTGAAACCCAAAACCATGAGAAGCATAATGACACTTAAAACATTTGCTTTTTACCTTCAACATGCACTTCAGGTTGCCGGCCGGGTGGTAAATGTTATTTATTTATTTTACTTTAAATTTTATTACCAATAATACAGAACTTGCAGCTGTTAACTTAATTTGTTAGTTTTTAGGTACCCCATACATAATAAACTATAGCCCATATAATAAACTGACGGTAATAGGATTGTAGAGTTGTATATTATTAGTAAAATTTTCTTCTTTTTAATAAGTAATCTTTTTTTAAATGTTTATAAATTGTTCTGGAATGAATATTGATAAATGTATTCATTTATGTTCACTTGCGAGTGAATAATATCTACATGTTAATTAAAAAAGTGAGATTTAAGATAATCTGTACCAATCTGCCCCTCCTTGGGGAACATTGGTACAGTTTGGAAACCTTTATAAATGAAATTACTTAAGGTAGATAAAGGGGTGATAAAATAGCCTTGTGTTATAAAATTAAGCAAAGGATCAAGCTTTGAATGGAATATGGAAAACATGTTGGAGCAACTGATAACACGCATTAAAATCTTTGTTTTGTTAAAATCCTACCAATCCCCCCCCCCTCGCTCTCCCATAATAGGGAAAGATTGTAAAAAAAAACTTACAATTTGAAAGCTTTTCAGAAAGGCATATTTTCTTTTCTTGCCTTGACCACACAACACAAAGGCGTTCGATCTCGACGGCCTTTTGTTTCTTCACTAGTGACGTCACAAATCACAAAAGACGTTGTTTCTGCTATCTCTTTAAAAGGTTGTAAATTACATGATTCGCTTTGCCTAATCTATTCACTTGCCCCCTTCAACTACCTACTATTTTGTCCTAATTTAATTACCCTTATTTGTCTTACCTATTATTTTATTTACATATTTTACGTTATGAGGCATGTTTCTCTTTGCAGGAAGAAGATTGCTTTTCAGCAATGTAACTTAAAACCTCTTGCATACATACTCAACACAGTAACGGTGCCAGACTATAAACACAACATAGCAAAAATACAATCTCGACACTCAAAAGTTAGTGTAGTCACCGATGTCAAATTATATGACCTATGTCACCCACTCTACAGCCCTGACATGCCGCTTTACCACCACTGTGACCACAGTTTCAAGAAGCTATGGACAATGCGAGTCAAAAGAAACGTCTTGGTAACTTGGTTCATGAGGTACCATTTAACTATTTTATGAACTACACCGAATTTCATGTCATTGTGCTGATCAGTGGTCAATTTACTTAAGGTTAATGTAAAGCAAAGATCTCCAACAAAGGATGGTAGCACTATCTTTGTATATGTCTATTATATGTTTAACGTTTCACGAAATATCATTGCTGCTCCTACAAATTCAAGCCTAGAGAGCTCAGGGAAGAAAGTTCATAACCAATTCAAGAATTCGGTCAATGACGATATTTTATTTTCTATCTTGTTCATTGTTGAAAGAGCTTCCTTGTTATAAGTTTGGCTATCCATAACAACAATGAAGTGATTTCGACAATGATCAAGAAAGAAAAAATAATAATAAAGCTTCTAAAGACATTCTTTTCTTAAACAATTTGTACTAAAAAGTAAAAAAAAAAAAATAATTTTGTTTATGCATACTTAAAAAGAATTAGTATGGGGCGCGCCAATTCAAGTATATATAAAGTGACTGTATATGAGAGAACGCTTCATGCTTTTCTTTTTAGTCATGCATAAACAATTTTTTTTAATACTTTTTAGTACGAATTGTTTAAGAAACGAATGTCTTTAAAAAGCTTTCTTATTATAATTTTCTCAAGCTGTTTTTTGAACCAAATCCTAAAGTGTTCGGCAACCAGCAAAACCCCGTATTATTGCTGGTTAGTATTTATTTTAGGATAATGAAGTCTGTAATAAAAATAATATATATTAAAATATGCTCTTAAAACATATAAATATATAGAAATATATGGAGCTAACAATGAAATATTGTATTGTCTCCCGACTTACGTGACTGTGCAAAATTGTATCATTCTTTGATGTCGGGAAATGAGATAAATTAACGTTGCAAGATTTGATGAACCACGAACCATTGTGAATTAAAGAAAAGAATGTAATAAAAAATAATTTTAAAAGTAACTTTTAAAAGACATTCGTTTCTTAAACAATTCGTACTGAAAAGTAAAAAATAATTTAGTTGTATTTAGTCCGTTGCTTTCATCATGATATACAGTATTAATTTTCCAACAGTAAATAATCCTAGCGGCTGCTGGGGTGTTCGGAGCAGGGACTTTCTGCAGTCCTCGTTGGTAGCTCGAAACTGATCCACGGATCCACCTGGAAAGTCCACTACTCTTTTATTGTATGGTAACAGACAGTCTAGAATGCAATTGCTACGCGTCGGTTCATCATCATGTAAGAATAAGGATAAAGAATAATTTCCTTATTTTTCGTTATGCTCATTTTTTCTTCTTTAACACTTTGACCATCGCTGCAGTATTAAATTTGTATTTCTTAATAAGTGTAATATGTCGCCTTAGAAAAACGCATATAAAGCGCAATCTATGTCATAGTTGAAAACACTTCACATTTAACGCCCAATTAACGAAATTAAATGTTCGTTGAATATAGTTTAAAATTCAATCTGTTTTCAACATGCAAATGAAAACATGAAAATTGTAGTTAATTACATTGCATTTGGTTTTAATTATAATCTTTAAGCTATTAAATTAGAAATATACGTGTGAAACGAAACGTATAACATATTATAAAAGAAAGTTAAAAACACGTCACATTAACAATGATCAATGAAATTCTATCTTCGTTGAAATATAGTTTAAAATTCAATCTGTTTTCAACTTGCGCATGAGAACATAAAGATTAGATTTTGTCATCAATGACTTTTTAATTAAATTTTTTTGGTATAACATTAGTAAGAAACACATTAAAGAAAATCTATACAATAGTTGAAAACAACATATTGAGTACACGTTCTATTAACGTCTTATCAACACAATAACGTCTTTGTTGAAATATGGTTTAAAAATAAACGTATTTTTTCTAACCGATAACGGTTAATCAACGAAATGAACCTAAAATCAACGTTCAAAACACGTATGTGTGCTACTGGGGTAGGAGCAGCATTGGAATTTTGGGCAATGATGAAAATACATTAGACATATACGGAGATAGTGCTACCATCTTCTGTTAGAAATCTTTGCTTTACATTAACTTTAAGAACGGCTTTCATTAATTTTCACGAATGGGCAACTTTCAGCGATGCAACGCAGAGCAAAATTGGTATGGGCTATTTGTGAGTATTTGCATGGCACAGTTTGGAAAAGGGCTCATTCTTCACATGGAGTTGTTTGATGTACTCACAAATTTCATGTAGGCCTATCCGATCATAACAAGATCTCCTTCCAACACAGCTGACGTTAGCTTTTAAAGGCAAAGTGAGTAAGGTCAGAAAGAACAACATACCATAATACTAGCCTCAAACTTTCTTTCTTCCATTCGATTTATTGATTGGGCAGTGCATTGTAATATACAAAATGCCTATTCTATACATAATATCAAAGAAATAAAATTAGAGTACAAATCTTAATGAATAAGGAGAAAATATTCTTATAGAACCACACTGACTTTTTAGGGCCAGTTCTACAAACGACCGCTAAACTTTTAGTCAGCGCTAAATTGAGGCCAACTCTCATTTTGCGTACTCTCATTGGCCAAAATCAGACTTGTCCTCAACTTAGCGCTGACTAGAAGTTTAGCGGTCGATTGTAGAACTGACCCTTAAAGAAGTTAAATAGTTAACATTCAAATAATCTTATCAAATGTTTCAAGTAAAAGCTTTTTCAACAGAATAAGTCTGTATTTCCTTTCTGTTTCTACTTACATGTCTCGTAAAATACTGCACACAGCAACAGCAGGCCACACAGAGTCCGCATGACCAAGTTCTTCTCCATAATGTACAGATCTTGCCATCACTTCCTCAAATCGTTTGTTAAACGCAAAAACCGTTATTAGTACACAAAGTGTTAAACCCACAAATGAGAACAGTCTGGAATGAAAAATGAAAAGATAATAGAAAGAACTGAATTTAATTTATGGACTAAGCCATCTTTGGTTCAGCTTGGAAATTGGAAAGAAAACAAGTGACCCTGAAAAAAAATGTCGAAACAGGATTTATGAACATGAAAAATCAAGGTTCTTTTTCAATATAGGTTCCTTCTCTGTTCCATAATCTCACCAAGTAGATGCTAAAATGCTACCTAGATTAATAGTTGTGACCTTCCACATTCCACAAATATAGAGACAACTACAACAAACAGATCAAAATGAAGTGTACACGTAAATAAACGAAATCTCACAGTCCTGGAATTTAAGTTGGGATTTTTATTTTAGAAGCTAATGGAATCAGTAAGATTCATGGGTGGGCTTCTTCCTTAACATACCACACGCACAAATAAGAGGTATTTTCGGAAAGTGAATACAGTTTTGTTGGTTAAAAAATATTTTGCGAAAAGTACGTTTATTATGCTTGCCATATACTAAACTACTTCGCTAATACTTACCACTACTATGAAGACATTTATTATAACAAGATACCAGGTTTTATATACGCTTTTCATAGGACAGAGCAACATGTGATGATAGCCTTATCTGCATACCCGTTGAGTAATCGCTGGCTATTAAGGAACTTCTCCAGGTGCAGAAACAGATGAAACTCGCTTGTATTCATGTGTGCACGTATATTGTGTACGAGGTAAAGTCTGCACTACACACAGGGACCACACCTATAACGAGCACCTGCTCGTATGTAGGCTTGTTCATATCCGGACTTCTAAAAAGGTCCGTATACGCGAAATCGGACTCGAACTTTGTGTTCGGACTCGGACCTGCGATCGAACCTATTCACGTAAACACTAAGTACCATTAACTACTTTAATGACAAAATTTTTATTAAATCTATGTCATTGTTAAATTATGCATAGGCATATTAAATTATGAAAATAAAAACTTATAAATCAATCGTTCATGCTTCCAAAACGCTGACAAAGAGGTGTTGATTTTGTGATTTAGTCCGTACTATTGGCAAATAAAAGTATTCTACTGATTTTAAAAGACCTCTGTGTGAAGGCTGGGAGACAGGAGAGCATTTCCTTTATTTCTTTATTACTTCCGAAAAGGCTGTTTCACGTTGGCATATGTGTTTGCCAAAAAGTAACAGACAATTGATTCAGCCAGGACTAATATGAGTGTGAGGTGGGTCATGGTCCAACAAACCACTACAACTTATGTGAGATGCTAGATGAATAACACATCGCGCCGTTTTCATTGGCGGAAGCTTTCTTAAGAAAGGAAAACAGATTTCCCGGTCCGAATTATAACTTTCAATTTACCACACTTCCCTTGTGGAGGATGGAAAAGGGATAAAAGGATGCTACAGCAAAACAACGCAATAAAATAAAACTTGAAGCAAACGATAAAATGTGGGCAGTCACAGAAACCTCTTATCTTGGGACACAAGTGCTTCTGTTATTCACGCTCCATACCTTAATCTAAAACAATGTTATTCACTTTCTATTGCATTGTGACGTCTCATTTCGAGTAAAGGCAATGTCCCGTTGGTTTGTCTTTGAGAAACAAGCTGTTATTCACCAACAATATCAGTTTCTCTCTTGAAAGGGATGTAACAATTGCCAAACAACCGTCTTGTTACAAAGGAGCTGTGTTTATGACTACAAAATTGTTGTCCTTCATTTTCTACTTCTCTTAAAGGCAATCTAAAAATTACGACCGAGTTTTGCCCAAACTTTACATATAAGAACAAGGGAGGGAATTCTATATCAATAGTAACTTTCGTTTGGCCACACGAATTTTTTAAAAAAGTGTTTTGATCATGCATTTTTTCCTCAGTTGGTCGCTGGTTAACTCAATATGTTGTCTAATTTTTTTTAAAATAAGGCCAGCACAGCTACCATCGTACCACACCGCACCAACTGTCCACTTTGCCTAGCTTTTTCCAGGAATGTTTCGGAAAATTAAGAAAGTGCTCGGCAAAGTATTCTTTTAAACTAGCCGCATCCCGCGGCATCGCTCGCGCTTTTTCACTTCTCTGAAGGTAGCGTGCGGTTTACAACTACACTACAAAAGAAGTGTTCATAGAGGAGAGAATGGAAAAGAAGAGGAACAGACTTTCAGTATCGGGTTTTAGCAATGACTCTAAATAAAAGTACAGACAGAAGTTAATTGATGAAGAAAGAAAGAAAACTGGAGGTTTCTTTTCAAGCTATGTTTTCTTCCCAAATCGAACTCGGACTGCCCGAATCCGGACGCGGACTGTCAAGATATTTTATCGGACAATAAAATATCCGGACCTTGGACAGTCCTACGAACAACCCTACTCGTAGGGTACGTAATCCAACGAGATTTGGTGTCGTTGTAGTCGTGACCGTGGCAGCTACAGGTAATTGCGTGTCCCGTTTCTGTCTAACCTGACTCATGCTAACTCCATACAAGTGAAATTGGAATGCTATATTAAATATATAAAAGAAGGGAATACAGTGAATATTGGAACATTGAGAAACTAAGTTACAAGTGGCAATTACAAAAGGGCGGAAATTAAAATATTAATGTTTACATAAGTATTTCTAATACAAAAGAAATAGCAAATTAACGTATTCTGCGGTATTTACTCCCTTATATTGTTTATTTACTTTGTGATTTGGTTTTCACCATGTTCTCAGTCCACGTATGCTGCCTCAAGACATCTTTTCACGGTAAACATATATTTCATAGTACTACAACCAAAGCACAGTACTAATACAGTTGATACATTGCCCATCACCTAACCATCCTAAAGGTACACCAGAGTTGATTGACTGAGGAAGTACATCGCTGGCAAGACGAACAAGTAGCAGAGAGACTTGCTTGCTGCAGCGCACCGCTTTTTATCCGCATGCCGCTGTAATGCTGCCATCGTGGTCGTACCCTCGCACAGCGGGTCAGAATGTCAAAAACGTGGCCAAATTCAAAATCTTGGACAATGTGAACAAGTATTGATATAGCGGAGCTTTTGAGTTTGCTGATTACGAATTTAACATCAAAATGGAAAAAATTCAAAATGTCGGACCAAATCTGAAGAAAATAGGATTAACTGAACAAAAATCGGTATATTAGGATTTATGACCCTGTTAATTACGAATTTGATATCAAAATAAAAAAAAATCAAAATGGCGGATCCCGTATGGCGAATCTAATCCGAAAAAATAGGATTAACTGAACAAAAATCGGTATATTAGGGTTTTTGACCATGCTAATTACAAATTTGACATTAAAATTGAAAAATTCAAAATAACTTGATTATAAAATACAAACAAGAGTTACAAATAATATAGAAAAGAAACTCGAATTAATTTATACGAAGTGTTTTATCTTGTACTTCTTCTCTTTCTTCTCCTCTCCATTCCTTATGGACAGCTGTTTCTTCACTCTCAACCGCATATGAATAATTGCCAAAATCATCCGGCGCGCCAGATGAACCTAATGTAGGCCTATCTAAAATTAATATTCATATTTAA
>JAGDQP010000732.1:11870-32454 GCA_022664845.1 Lepisma saccharinum
CTGTTAATTTCTTCTATTTATTTATTTAATTGATTTTATGCACTTAAGTTATTCATTTTATATGTAAGAAAATGTATTGAAAAAACGTTTGAGTAACGTTATTTTACTGCAAAACTAATTATCATTACATTTACAATGATTTATTAAAAACAAATATATTAATAAACATTAATATAACACAAAAATAATGTAAAAGTTTTAGTTTCAAACGTTAAGCTGGAATAGAGCAAATACATATGTGATTCAAATAAGATAGGACAGGATATCCCGGCATCGTCTGTCCTTTTCTAAGTTATGCGTCAAACCCTTGAAAAGAGAGAGCATTATCTTCCTCCTTTTCTTTGTCCTTTCCTGTACTATAATCGTTTAATACGTTATTTGTATGAATCTGGACCGAATTTTATACTTTTTAATCAACTTTAACAAAATGCTTAAATAACATTAATTGCAGATGCCTCTACAAATGTGGCTCATTACTGGAATAGTGGCTAGTAGTTGGATTTTAAGGCTGATTCTTGAAGAAAATAGTATATATTTTAACGGACAATTAGAAATTTAGCGGAATGGCGAAGGATGCGTAACTTATCTCTCCCTTTCCATTATATTTTATGATAATTTTATTATTTTTTCGGTACGAACGTTGATTTAAAAAAAATAATATTTTGTATAAGATTAAAAACTTAAGTGGGCATTTTTAATTAAGTACATACATTCTGAAGCAACCTCCATTTCATTTTTTTTCATTTCCACTGCACACTACAAAGATATTTCACGGCAACGACACACCACCTTTTGACGAGTCTCTCACACAAGATAGTTACATTTGACATGAAACACAATCATCGTAAGAAACACTCGGCCGTTTCTATGAGTCGGGTTTAATAGTCCCAATATTACTCCTGCCAACCTACTAGTTCAAAATTCCTTACTAGAAATCATTTTTTTAACTTTTGGCCACGTATTCGACATTCTGACCCACTGTGCATCGTAGAGAGTCTCCCGAGATGACTAAATATATAGGAAATGTATAGGAATCCAACATGGCGCCGCATTTACGTCTTGTGGCATGGAACGACCATGTAAGTCTTGGCTGCATGAAACTGCCGGAAATAGAGGAAAGTGATAGAATTATTGTTAACCGCGTGTCCTCGCAAACCTTTGCTTTGACCGCACGTAGCTGTTGGACATTCAAACAGCCTTGCTTATCACACGTTCTCAGGACCTTCCTTAATTTTCCTGACTCTTTCCTTACAGTTTCACCGTTCATGGCAGTTTATCTGCTGAGTTTAATAACTTCTACTAAGTTATTATATAAAAGCTGGTGCCACATTATAATAAATACCTCAACAATGATGGAAATTATGTAGGAAAGTAGTTAAAGATATGGTTAATCCAATAAAAATACTTTCCTTTTCCAAATAAATTCTTGTTTTCTTTTAAAATAAATGCCGCTTACTTTTCGAATATTCCTTGCATACATCTTTGCTTGTGTAAATTTTTTTGTGTGTTCTAAAGACATTGAAGTAATGTTAAGATTGATATTCTTAATATAATAGAATTAGTGTCACTTACTTTTTAGAGCAACTAGCGTCCAGTGCAAGCATGTTCCTCAACAAGTGTATATTTGTCTGCTTTAGATAATCAGTTATCGTTTGAGTAAAAGCACAACAACCTCTTCTTGTACAGTCAAAGAGTTTCTGTTTCGGACCAGAAATCTCGGAATTAAAACTGAAATACAATATTAATGTATTACGAAAACAAATAACGGTACACAGATCTGACATTCATTCCAAAACATGATTTTCACAGAGTAAAACTTACATAAAGACATTTTCTATCCTTTGATATGGATAATTTCGCTGTAGCTTCACAATGCTATAGATGGGAGAAAGTTGTATGAAATGAAACGTATGATAAAACTGGAAAATGCCCTCTCCCTATTAAAAAGCTAGTGTTTGAACTTTGGAATGCCAATTTTTTTATCTTAGTCAGTATCCTACAACTAGCAAAAATGTACCATTTTATGTATAGAGTAATAAAGCAACACAGTCGAATTCAACAGAGAGAAAATAGTCTAAAAATCTCAGTAATTTTTCGTCGAATAAAATTAACTAGCTCTTTTAAAATAATGATTTAATATTAGGAGGACCAAATCTCTGTAAAAGAATATGTAATACACATAAAATCGAACGTAGTTCTGCACTGAGAAACAAGCTTACGTTAAGAAACCTGCTTGATGCGTAAATATGTTATTGCAAGATTTCTCATTCTAAAGGATGAAATACAATACTTCTTCATATATTTCACAACTACAAAAGATGTTTCTTACTTAAAAAAATATGTTTCATAAGATGTATTTCAGTAGTAAATATATATTTTACGTATATTTCATTTCAATATGTAGGTCAGAATAAAAAAAATATTTTGTGATTGATGTATAAGTTTCGTAAAGCGCCTTGTTATTACTAGATATTATTTTAGCTTTGTTTAAATGTTGTATTAAACTTATTACTAGTAAAAAGCACGGTTGAAGAACATGTCTTCCTCACCTTTTCTTTTGTGAGTTTGTTCCACTGTTTGTTGTAGGATTTCCTGTTTTATGCTATCAATCCAACGATGTGAAAATGTGACTAGTTTTATATTATCAATCTAAGAATGTGTTCGTTTGACTAGCTTTATGTCATGACTCAAACAATGATTGGGTGAATGGTCTAACTAAGTGCTAGAAAAATTGTTAGATTTGATGTGCAGGGAAAGAATTACCGGTATCAAAGTCTACTTTACAAAATGCTCTCCTGAAAAATTTCCTCGAATGAACATAGGAGGTTATGTAGTTGTCCTTTTTTTCAGTACATGACACAAGATATTATTAGTAGATTCATTAGTACGTAAATACACGTACATAACAAACAAGTCCTATAGCGAAAGAATTTACGTGAACATACGAGTTTTGACCCCACCATATTGGAAATAGCTTTGGGATCTCTTTTTTTAAAAGTATTATATAAATTCAGAGATTATAAAGATCAGATTTAGCTCAATCTCTATATTATATAGTTTTGTTGTGGTATATTAATAGAGTATCCGGAATTTCCGGGATAATTTACGTTTAGATAGTATTGAGGGGAGATCTCACTTCGAGATCTTATGGATACGCCACTGATTACAAGCTAGATGTTGACGAATGTGAACGTACCACGAAGACATTCTTTAGAATCCTCGATTTTGTATAAAAAGCGGCAGCGCAATAACACCAACAGGACAGGCAAAGTGAAGATCGATAGAGGCATAACAACCTGTCATCGTCGTTACCTTATTCTCCAAGGCAGCCTGTCACTAGACCCGACTAGGCCCTGGTCAACTACAGCTTAACGTTGTAGATCACCCCCACCATCTTGGTACGCACCTTTCATTGATTTACACGGGAATTGTTTTACGCATTTTATGCCTCTCGGATGTATAATATTTAAGTTCTGCTTTCACAAAATTTGTCTTGGTGGTTATTTTGACTCTTGTATAGTTTTGGTTTGTGAAGTTTCTCCAAATATATAATTATAATGTATTATTAATAGTTTGCTATATAAATCACAATATGTTAACGGGAAATTATACTGTTCCTGTGTAAAATATTGCATTTGTATAAAGTAGCATGAGTAAAGGAGAGCATGACGATAAACTGTGCGAAAACAGAAGTTAAAACTATACTCCTGAAAAGTTTAAAACGAGTAAAACAATTCCCATGTTAATCAATGGAAAGTGCGTACCAAGATGGCGGGGTGATCTACAGCCACACACCGGGGGATACATGGGCGTCACTTTTGAAGTACAACCAAGGACTAGGGAGTATATAGGACCGCCAGCTGAAGGGAGTTGAATGTATTAACTATAGATGGTAGTACTATCGAACTACAGTCGTGTCATTTTCAGGTAGACAGGTGAACTACAACCAAGGACTAGGCTAATCCTTGTTACTTGACCAAGAACACAACGTAGCTAGCCGGTAACAAAGAACTTCGGCGAACTTCTTTCACATTCGGAAAGTACGCGTCCGCTCCCACAGAAAGCCTCACACCAGAACAGTAGCGTAAGAAGTAGGAGCATGGTAGGACTAGGATCGCTGCTCCTTGGAGTTGAAGTTCCTAGTTGTTGGAAAGACATTTAGATTATTTGCAGTTACTACAAATTCTACAGTGCAATCCATTAACAAACATAACTAATGTCAACACATTATAAGACTTTGTACTGCTTCCTGAAGTCGAAATATTGACAGAGATGAAAGAACAATTTCCTTTTTTCATCTCCCAAAGACAAAGATAACCCGGTTCTAAATCCATTATGAACGGTCGTTGACCCGGTAGATAGTTCTGCCTGCTGGTCACCAGGTGTCACTGCTATGCCATTATCGCTCTTAGTTCAAACTATTGTCGCTTATGCGAGCTGGCAATCTTTTAGTCCTAATCCTCGCCTGTACTCTCTAATCCTTGGTACAACGCGCCAGTTGTACTCATAGCCGCCTTTTCATCATCTCATCGCCGCTCGAAGTAATCCTGAGTTCGAGTCCTGCTGCCGCCCACCATCAACATCCTGGATTGGGTAAGTAAGATCTTGCATGTTATATTTGGCGTTTATTATTGAAATTGTGAGTTCTGATTGCCCGTCTGGCCTCGATAAGGCTCAATAACCCCCCATTTAGTTTTGGAATGGCGTTCGTCATTTTCTCATCCTAGCGCTCAGTAGATCCTGATTCCATGTCCATTCCAGATCCGCTACGAAATCTCCCCCAGCGTATCCTCCCGGTATTTCCCTCTTTCAGGTAAAGGTTTTCTTCAGTCACACTAGGCGAATGTCTGGGTGGTACTCAGACTTAAGAGGCGGGAAATCTTAAGTCAACAATAGCTTTATCGGGATATTCTGTCATGGTTTTTATATCAGATAACATTTTAAGCATCTAATTTTTCCACAGCAACATTTCTTACGTATGCAATAATCATTTTTCGGTTTGTTCGCATTGACATTTTAACGGTATACATTTCATTTTCAATCTTATGAAAGTGACTGCAACCAGATAAAACACTTAAAGTGTGTAATGTCATTTAAGTCTGCTCTCAATTCCTATTCAGAAAAAAACACTTTATAAAAATAGTAACACATATTTAAAATAAAATCGTTAAGGGTAAATATCTATTGTCCGAACATTAGTCCGAAATGTCAAAGTATGCCTATGCAATGTGTTAAACATACGGCATACACTTTTACACCATGAAATGTGTTATAACTATTATACGTGTATACCTTTATTTTATTCTGAACCTAATTATCTAGTTATAATATGTTTGTTTATTTTTACTATTTTCTTTGCATGTAAGGTACAGATACCAGAATAACAATTATTATTCAAACGTTCTTTTCGTAAGGATACAAAGGAATATGCTCTCCCTTTTTGATTACAACATGTAGTCATCCCAACAACGCACGAAGGGAGTGGATCTTTGAGTTTCTAACCCACTTTTCCCCCACTAAATCTTAGTATCTACGTAATATTAGTACTCTTTTAACTCCTTACACTCTTAAAGAGTTCTAGAGCATCGCAAGAGAAATACGCCTGGGTACGTAGTTTCATTGGGCTATACGACAGTCAAATAGTAAATCCTACGAATAACAATATTCAAAACCAATCCAATGAAGGTTCTTACTTGATCGAATCTTTCTTGTAAAGAGCTTCATTTCTTGCTCCATCCGAAATATCTATTAGTTGAAGTTCAACAGGGTTGCAGGTCGTGTTATTATTCTCTTGAAAACTCAAATTGTTTTCTGATTTCGAACCTGATCTCCGAAACGAACAAAGCCTTTTGCACAGGGCTGAACATCTTCCCATCATGCACGAAGGTTGTGGAATAAGTCCGTATAGGAGCTCCAGTAATACCATAAAACTGCATCCGGTAAACAAGCGCAATATTATTGCGTACACAACTGCAACAAAAAAAATTAAAGAAATATCTATAAGTATGGATAAATACTGATTTATTAGGTTGTACAATTTTAAGAAAAGTTAAGCAGATGAAAATAAGAAATCAATTGAAACATTTTGCTAAAATATTTCTAATTGTTATTATACCGTTTATTACTCTTCGGTTACTATTCCAAGGGGTTCGTGTATCTTCAACTTAGCTGCAATAGCTTTGAGATTCATGTTATTGGTTGCCAAGACGTAAATGACTACAGATGATTTGGTTAATGACGTAGATTGATTATTGTCGAAGTATTGTATTTAAATTTATTATACAATATTGTTGTTTTGTTACAAAGCAAATAATAGTTGTTCTGTTTCTTTAATGACGTACTAATGTGCTCCCAGAGCAGTATGTTCTCGGTACCATGTAAAGTTTCTTTGGTAACCATTATTTTTACTTTATTGTTTGGGAGTAAAGTAGGGTGCGAATCCTCTCAGCTGCTTTGCTAGCGAAATACATTAAATGCGTTATGTTCTGAAACTATGCTTCCAACAACATAGATAAAGCCTATATATCCTAGTGCGTGTAAAGGATAGTTGATGTCGTACTCATAACACTTCGTGGAAAACGAAGAACGTAATGAAAGCGTGTAAAATTCGAAGGTTCAAGAACAGAATTAACACACAAAAAAAGAAGATGATTCCGAAATCATATCTTGAATCTTTTTAAAATATATATATTTGCTTAACAGTAGATGAATTTTCGCCCAGGGAAAGTGTTCGTTGAGGGGGATTTGCCCTCCACATCCTTCATGTGGCGAAAATCCCTCCCAACCGCACAAACGATTTCGCACCCTGAAGAAAATATTATTTTAATTAGAAGAATCATATGAGAGCTCAGTGGAATGAGGATAATACATTCGTGTTTTTGACAATGAGAAAATCATTTATGTCAGATATTATTAAGTCTGATTTTGAATTAGACCAATAAGATTCTTCAAATTGTACGAACCATTGATTGTATAACTGTCTCAGGTCGATTAGTGGTTTCGCTCCCCTTTTGTACGTTTAATCAATTTGCAACTATTGAACTGATTTTTATGTGCTTTGCGTGTGATATTTATCATCACTAGGGAATACCAAGTACTTAATAAATGAACGTAGTGTTATTTGAAAAAATACTTTATATCAGGTTGGCAACACTGACAAACCGATGATTCACATTTTAACTTCAAATATCTATCTTATTGTCAACTGTCGAGTCTCGAAAACTAAATTTTACTTTGATGCATTGTGTTGGATTTAGCACAAAATATTAATTTTATTTACCATTGTGAGAAGTTGGTTTAGGGACTCCAAGTTGGATCCCCTGTATCTCTAACACGAAATGGGATTCGATATTATGATTTTCTATCTCGGGGTCAATAATTGAGAATCTTGTTTGCAAAAACTACTAAATCCATTTTACTTTCTTCTTTTAAAACATCTTCTACATTTCATATGATATACAAGTTCCTGATTTGATTTTGAAGCAAATATTATATTAAACCATTGATTTTAATTGGACAGAGTACCTTCTTGTTGAAACAGATAGCAAAATCGAATCAGGAACGTATATATTATATAAAATAGAGAATATATTTTTTAAAGAAAAAGTACAATGAATTCTTTTGGAAACAAGCTTCTAAATATTCACCTCTACAGCTTGTCGTGGAATTTTGTTACACCCAGTATAAATCACATGCAATAATTAGAAACAAACTGCGACCTTGAAAGAAATCTAAAATTTAAAGTCCCAGATGTATACAGAAATTAATTGTAATTATGGTAACGAGTATATTGGTCAGGAAGAGAAAACAATTAAAAGCAGAATTCAAGAATAGTAGTTGGATTCTAACAAGAGAAATACAGAGAAATCAACGGTAGTAGAACAGTTAGTTATACGTAAAGAGTCCATTTAGTTCTGCAGTAGAGGGTGAAACGTAACTTGTGTTGAATTTTACACCCTGTATAAACTGTCAACAAAATAGAGACAAACTGCGTATTTGGTTCAAGAGTGTATGTGAAAATGACAATTTCTATTTTTTATATCTACTAATAATAGTGACAGGGAACTAACTATCTCTTCTTCAGTTACTTAGTTTTATTGGCAACGAGATTAATTCTTTCTTCAAGTATATCTATGTTACTCACATAGTTAGTCCTAAATCTGGATGTGTTTGACAGAAAGTTCACTCATCTAGTTGCTATAATTTCTGATTGATCACTAAAACCACAAAAAAAATATCGTGATACTTTCACAACCGTTTTGCTTGAGAAAACACCTAATTAAGGTGAGAGTTATAGTCAGGCTAAGTTTCAATTTGGCCACGAAATCTTTAGGTCTCGTTCTTATGAGAGTTATACACCTTGAAACTACTTTTTTTTCAACCTGTCACCACAGGCATTGTTTTTACATACTGGAAGATTTGAACATGGGTACCGGTGTTTTACATAATAACATTTTCCATTTCTAAAAAAAGTTAGATTTCATCTTCCTTACCCGTAAGTAACAAGCTGAAAAATGCAGGAGGACTGTAATCACCCTACTGAATTAAAAAAGCGCTCATCTCCAGATTTTCGAGTGATTGTTCTATTATTGAACAATAAATGACACGAATGATAACTGCACATATATGAACTTTACAAACCTAAAAGGAAACACCCGCAGTCCGTCCAGCGACCAAATTTTTATACCTCTTTCAGGGCATAGTTCGTGGAACTTAAGCAAGACATAAAATTATATTCAAATAGAATCTTGTCATCCACCTTACAGCTGAAAAACTTCGGTGAACTTTATTTTGTATGGGCCATTCTAGTAATTTTGACTGCAACATGTTACGATTATACTGTAAAGGCACTGCTAATTAAAATCCACAAACATCCATGAGTATGGTGGGATTCGAACCCACGGCCTTCTAGTCGCCGGTGTAACGCCTCAGATCACACGGCTGCCTGGTCGGCTACCTTACAGATGACAACACTATCTACAATAATTGATTGGTGGTATACTAGTAAATGAACTGAGATAAACAAAAGTAAAACTATTTTATTTGCACTTTCAGGGCTATTGGAACAAAATAGACCTAGACTATTTTATTTCTAAACATCAATACCTCAAAGATAACAAACAGCATTCTTACCAGCGTAATCCCCAAACGAAAGTACAGTATCCAGAACGTTCATGGCCTTGGGAAGATCTTCCAGCTGAATTGTGTAAAAATCGTAGTTTGAATCAAGCCTGTAGAAAGAAAACTGTGTTCGTATACTTGTTAAAATAGTGTGAAAGCACAATTCCTATCCGAATGCAACAAAATCCCAAGCTACAGAGAAACACTTTATAAGATCGAGAGCAACCTGCGGTATAAATGATTTTATTTACATTTGTGTGTTCAAGCAGCTAAATCCTATGCTTGCCACAGGTCTGAGAGAGAACGGCTTTCACTGACTGTGAGTACTCTTTTAGAGAAAAGAATGGGACCTAACTCTAGTTCTTATTGGGCATTATTACCTTTGTTTTACTCTATTTTAACTAACGATATCCTATTTATTCCTCTATAAATCTTATAAATATGTTCTAGTTTTATTATATTCACAATGTGACAGTATGCATTTTTCATTTTTTGATTTCATAACGCCTTTTCATTTAATATATTTTTCATGTATGCAGCAACTGTTACTACATGTTACTCAGTACTGCAGATACCCAGGAGTTGCCAGCATACAACATATTTTCTTACTCTCTAATAGCAAAACAAAGTTATTCATAAGTTGAATATGGCGCTATTGTATCATCATATAACCTACATAAAATATTAAATCCATTTTCTTTGTAAAACTGCCAAGATTTACATGAATTTTACAGTGAGAAATGTTATTCTATGAGTTTCTACGAGAATTTGTTTACTAGACAGCTTTGCAAAGTATAAATGGGCAAACATCGCTTAAACATCGAAATCAAAATACCGTACTTTCGCTTATTAAATGCAAAACCGTCGAACTTACCGGTGTTGAGAATTTTCCTGAGACCAAAAAAATACCCCCGTCCCCTCGCTTTTGCAATATATTCCTTTATTACTATACATTATTGTCAAGATAAACTCTAATTTTAAGTATAGAATCTTTACTTATCCGTGACATTTAGTATGTGATCTGAACAACCATCCAAACCTAAACGAATCGTTGCTAACGTGCACTGCTTTAAGGACGTAGATACTATTTTAACTTCATGTTCTGATACTTAACATCCTATGTATACCTTGAAATTGTCTTATTTTGAGAGCAGTGAATCCTACGAAAGAAATGTGGACCACATATGACTACGGTAACTAATTAAACCATAGAAATATTGAAATCGGCAAGTAATCATAACTCTTTAATCGGGAATCAATAGTATTATCATTAGGCATATATCTTCAATACTACACACATAAACTCCATGTATATTGCATCTTATATGCCTATAAACACATGTTCTTAACTTGTTAAATTTGAATTTATACGTCAAAATTTGTCATTCAACTAAATTCTAGAATTTCGTGCATAGCAAGAAAGAAAACTGTAATAAGGAAACGCATAATTCTTAAAATACTGTAAAATTGTACATAAAATAAACTTTAGTTACTTCTCTGTTTGATGAGATTGTTCTGTGAATATATATCTGATCTCATCACAAGATGGCAAACAAGAACATTGGGATTTATCCTTTTTTCCTGTATGTAAAAGAAAATAAAAACCGTTCAGGACATAGGGATAACAATTCATTTACTTATTGTAAATATATGCATTTGGTGGTACAAAGTGTTAAGTATCTTGACGGAACTGTCTGATAATTCAAAAAATCAGAATAAGGTTGTAACCATATCTGAAAAATGTTTGTAAACGATTGCAATTGAGCAATTGATGCACATCAGTAAACGAAACTAGAGTGCAATAAAATTAGGGGAGAGAAAATGAGTATTTAATACAAACATTGTTTATTTGAAGGGGTTATTAAAAAAAACAGATATTTAAAAATTCA
Source organism: Lepisma saccharinum (assembly GCA_022664845.1). Taxonomy (NCBI): domain Eukaryota; kingdom Metazoa; phylum Arthropoda; class Insecta; order Zygentoma; family Lepismatidae; genus Lepisma; species Lepisma saccharinum. Next base: position 22,880 of record JAGDQP010000732.1, read on the forward strand.
AAAGATATTTGAAGAAAAATTGAAGAGAAATATTTGAGGGAAAATTTTGAGAAATTAATTCAAACGCAGAAACTTATTTAAACTTTGATCTTTCTTAAAGTTTTTTCTTCAGCCTTCACTGAAGGCGTGGAAATTTAGGATGATAAGATAGGCAAAATTTCCTCATTCATTATTATTTAAAATTATTCAATTTCTATATGCGTGTGTGTGTGTCCGCTATTCAAATCCATTCTGTTTAACGAATATAAACCGAATTTTGCATAGGCCCTTGACTTAACCAGGATAGATCGCAACATATGTCTCCTTCTAATATAATAACTACAATCATATGCCACAATTCACGGAAAAACTGTAAAATACAATGTGGGCCCTCAAATAAACACCGTTGGATGGGTTCTTCATTTGACCAAAGTAAGCCATAGGTTATGTCTGTGCTCAATATTATACACTGACATAATTCATGGAATAACTACCAAACACAATGTAGGGAAATTACAAGAAAACGCAGGCGAAAAGGACATAAGTAAGTAATGGTAAAATGAGATACGCACTGGGAACGATACACGCGACTACGTAGAAATCGTAGAACCAAGCCCAGAGACGATTTTACTACCTTACAAGTATTGTATACCTCAATTGTATTATTTTATTAATTTCATCATTTTCATAATTTCAGATGTTACAGTGTATTTAGTTTGTCAGGTATTTTGGTTTAATCGAGTTGTCTTTAAGACTCATTACTCGACATCTGAAATGTAATGGATCAAGATTAAACATTAAAATTATTCTCAGCTCTAAAGTTACAGTTACGTAAGTCAAAAGAGAGCAGCACGAGACAGTGAGAAAATTTATATTCTCATGAGTACTTTGTTACCAAAGGAAGACTTTCCTCAATAACCAGGATTCGACCTTGCTTCACAAGAAATAAGAATTGTTACACATATTTGTCCTTCGCCACAAGTGACATGCGCCGATCTGAAAAACTATTGTTTGTGTGAATGTTAACACAAGAACCTTTCTAAGAAGTGTTTTTAAATTTTGTAGACAGTCTCATCTTGGGCAGTTGTATTTCCACCCGTATGAAAGTTCCCAGTACTTCCTTCAATCAGAAAATAAACATATAAATATTACCTAAAAACATCTCTTTACGCTCACTCGCTCGACCACCGTGATTGAGTATTCGACTTGGCTTCGATACTTTTGCTTTAGCCAAGTTACTACGTTAAAATTCGTCAAACAGTTATCTTCGAAAACAGAATCTACTTTGGACCTTGTGAAATTATAGAATTTTGTATATGTATATTTGGTTCAAACACGCTTGAGCCACTCGTAAAGTGATAAGTGACAAATCTAGCTCTTGATTACGAAGTGAAAATCATTTGACAGATCAACACAACAGACACATCTTAAATACGAAAGGTATGTTGCTCTCCCTAGAAATATGTTGTTTTGGTGCATAAATTTAAATTGGTATGATTTTGGTAATTGGAGCTTTAAATTGTTTGTATTCATTTGCTATTTAATATTTCAATGTATTTAAATATGTAAGTAAATTCTCATTTGAGTCATGATCCAGAATTCCGACGTCGACGAGATGTGTTGACATCTCTTATGTAATTCCATGTTTTGTTTTAAATAATCTTTGTGTATTTGATTTATAATCTGAGCTACGACTTCCAATAAATGTCGATATTAAATGATTATTTGCCTTTGCTCTACCAAAAGCCCATTTTCAAAGAAGGTGCTCAGCACCTGTTTTCTAGGTACCTTCCCGACTATCCAGTCATTTATCCTGGTGTTCAGCACCATAATTATCGAGTATTGACCCACAGGTTAGTCGTTTATCATCAGAGTTAAAGGAACACGAAACATAATCCTCGCCAACCTGTTTAGAGAATCTTTGGACTGTGTGTGAGTAACAACCATATTGAAGTATAGAGGCGAATTGGAGAATCCTCGAATGCATTGTTGACGATATAATGCCAACACCGGTGACAGCATAGTGTGGGAGTCATATCCTATGATAATATGTGCGCACAGCGCTATCCCCAAGAGATCCTGTGTAAAGCGTAATTAACTGATGTTTATATAGCTTTACACTGCAAAAAATACCTGTGTTAATTCAACACAATGCGGTGTCCCAACGTGAGTACCACTTTTGTGTGTTAAATCAACACAATGCGGTGTCCCAACGTGAGTACCACTTTTGTGTGTTAAATCAACACAACACACGGTGTTGATTTCAGTACTGTGAAAAAAAAGTTACGACTGCAGTGAGAGTTGAACATGGGTTGCTCAGTTAGAAGTCTAGCGTCTTACCGACTTGGCTAAACAGTCAGACAGGAAATGCACTAGATCAAAACGATATTTAGTGAACAACATTAGAATTAAACGACTACACTATAGATTTAAACAGTGTATGGGATCAAACATATGTTGCTAAACCCCCAAAACAAACTAAGTTACTTCCACGACTTATACCATGGTTTAACCACTTTCTATTTGTCAACTGAGAAACAGAATTTCCATTAATTGAGAATATTCTATTTCTATGAAAGCAAGCAAGATGACGACAGCCAAACACTTGAGCAGCATTACTGCTTTCTTATCGTAACAACATGCCAAATACTGCGCTTGCTTTCATAGAAATGGAACGTATTCTCAATAAATGGGGATTGTGATCCCTAATTGACCAACGGAAAAGTCATTAAATCATGGCATAAGTCGTGAGAGTAACTTTGTTTGTGTTTGGCGTTCACCAAGATTTTTCATCCTCTGTATTGTTTCAATGTAGTGCTATTTCCATCTGGCGATTTAGCGAAGTCGGTAAGATGCTCGACTTCAAACTGAGCAACCCATGTTCAAATCTAACTGCAGTCGTAATGTTTATTTATTCCAGTACCATAATCAACACCGTGTGTTGTGATGATTTAACACACAAAAGTGGTAGTCACGCTGGGACACCGCATTGTGTTGAATTAACACAGCTATTTTTTACTGTGTACAAACGTTATATGTTAGTACGGTATTTCATGTATTAAATTGCGCTTAACTTTTCTATATTATTTGAGCATCACTAACATAAAAATCTTCAAAAATTTTCAACCTTATAAAAATATACGGCTATTCACCTAGGTGTAAGATAGAACACATCCTTTCCAGCAATTTCCATTGCAAATTTAAAACAAAAAAATAAATAAATATATAATATTGGCAAGGCACTATCTAATTATCAGCTCAGTGAAATTTGTAGCATAATTGAAGATATTCTCAATTAAGTAGAAATATGCTATTTAAAAATGCTTTATTGGAAACTATACCATTAACCAATTTTTTAAAAAAATATATTGAATTCTCTTAAATATTGGTAGTGTAGAAAGACAAAGCAAATTTTAAAAATTTAACGAACCGTTCCTAATGATGCACATCTGCCCTTCAAGACTACATTCCTTGCCAGAAGTCACTGAAAACAAATAAAACCAGTTAATATTGTTTTAATGACAAGTTGACTTGATGAATTCACACATTTTTTGGCTACTCAAGGTTAAGTTGACGTAATTTACACAGATTTTTCTAAAGCCTTCGATGTTATTAACCATGACATCTTTCTCAGCAAGCTTGCGTCTTTCAACTTCTCATCGAACCTTCGTCAGTTGATAGCGTCTTATTTGTACCACCGTAAACACCGTGTGCGTTATAAAAATATTACATCCGAGGAATTTGTTGTAAATTCTGGGGTGCTGCAGGGATCGAACCTAGGATCTCTCTTGATTTTGTTATTTGTAAATGACTTGCCCGGTGTAAAAGTATCCTCCAACAAGCTATTGTTCGCAGATGATTTAAAAATCTATTGTAGCATTTCCTCTGAATTAGATGCTTTCTCCTTACAAAATGACATCAATGCAGTCTCCAACTGGTGCAAAACAAACATGTTATTAAACATTTCAAAATGTAGTGTAATGACGTATACTAGAAAAATGAACTATTTGGAATTTGAATACAGTATCAATGAAACACCACTGGTCCGAGTAGACTCTATCACCGATCTTGGTGTGGCCATAAAGTCCAACCTCTCATTTGATTTACACATTAAGCGTATTAGTAGTGACGCTTTTAGGAATCTTGGGTTTGTAATGAGACAAGGAAGCGACTTCTCGAATATTGATGTCTTAAAAACTTTATATATAGCGTATGTTCGATCGAAGTTAGAATATGCTGCAGTAGTATGACATCCTAATACAAAGAAGAACACACAGGAAATCGAAATTATACAATCTAAATTTGTTCCCTTTTTAACATACAAAGAAATAGGAATATATCCTAAATTCGAAAACTACTTGGACCTAGTAAACAAGTACTCATTCCAATCTCTGGAAAATAGAAGAGTTAATTTTCTACTATCATTTCTATACAAACTAGTACATAGTAAAATTCACTCAGAAAAATTATTATCCGATATAAGGTTGCACGTCCCGCAAAGAGTTACTTGACCTCGTAATGCAGTCTTCGACCACTCACCCCAAAGAACCAATGTATTAGCTATATCGCCTATTAGGAGAATGTGCTCATTATGTAATTGTATTCTTAAAGCATGTCCAGATTTAGACATATTTAATGTAAATACGAGTGAATTTCATAGTTATATAAAGTAATGAATTGTTTTTACAGAATGTTACCACAAAGCATCAAATATGAATATATACAGTATCTTGTAGAATGTATCATATGTACAATGAACATCTGAACTAGGTACATAACCTGTTGTGTTAAATAAATAAATTAAGAAAATTATTAAGATAGTAAGCTAATCGAAGATGCAGTGTCATTAATAATAAATTAATAGGAATGAAAATAATTGCACAATAAGGAATGGCAATGTGAAATAGGCGCCAAAGTGGTATCTTGTAATTTCAGTTGACATACAAAATTGAGAGATTTAAAATTAATACTACATCGTATTTGGCACTGTACGATGACATGGCAAAGTGAACCTGTCACTTAGAGTGGGGTTAGCGTAAAGAAAACCTCGTACGTGGATGGGCGAGTTTTAAGAGTGTGGTGAATTAAAACTAGCAGTTTTTGTTTTAGCAACGAAATATCAAGTAATGACATTATTATCCGTGATTTTGCAAACAAGTCAGAAACGTTGTAAATATGGTTTCAAAATAATAGAATTGAAATTAGCAAACAGGTACAAAATAGGACTGGTGAAGAAATCGCAAAGAAGAAACTAAGTAACGTAACGAAAGTATTGTTTCTAATGGTTTCTTATTTTTGTCTTGTTTGTAATGAGAAATACGAGGATCAACCACAGGAAGATTGGGTTCAATGTGTTGTTTGCATAGAGTGTCCTCATGAAAACTGTTTGTATATCTGAGAAACTTCTGAAGCAATTTGCGATGTTTATCAACAATGGTTCAACTGTATCATTTGTATATATAATTTATGACAAACTCCAGAATATTATATAAAGAATAGTAATTTTTCATCAATTCAAGTTTCACTTTGTTTGGCTAATACCGGGTAAACTGGAATTTCGCATATACAGTGTAGCTCTCAAACAATGGGATAAACCTCTGGAGGTGATGATTCACGTCAAATCAAGATTAAAATGTTCCTTTGTAGGAATTTCGAAATATGCTTAGTTTCGGAATTATAGGAACTCAAAGTTACAATGCTACTGTCAACAATGACAACATATTTCTACAAATAATGACGTAAATGGTGTCAGTTTAGCAAATCACAATCAAAGTAAGTACCCAATACATAAACTTGAGTAATCTTTATGTTTCATAAATTCAGCTTACAGGGAATTTCTATGCTTGCCCTATTAAACCTAATTTATTCCTTGACAATGATTTCCGTACGTTGTGAAACTGCCTATGTACACACCATCATTCGTAAACATTGCTCAAATCTGTCAACGCTTACGTCATTTGTAACTTTGAGCGCCTGTAGCTCTGAAACTACGCGTCTCGAAATTTCTTTAAAGAAACTATTTTCTTGCTTTTATGTAAATAATGATCTCTCAAAGTTTGTCCCATTATTTCATGGACACACTGTATGTTCCCACATATCTTTTATTTATCTCTAATATTGCACCGTAAAGGCCTTAAAATAAAATTCTAATATTGCACTGAAATCAGTACCAAGACAATAAAATAGTCATTGAACGAAGGGTACGGTAAAAAAATTCAGCATGACTAGAATGAACGTTTGGAAATTCTTTAATATTTAGAAAATTAAATTCAGAAAATTCAGAAAATTTCACTAAATTTAGAAAATTTAGAGAACTAAAGAGCAACCGTGTAAATACTTACAAAGTGTGATAATAAAGATCCAAAATATCATTTTTGGGCGTTTTCATTTTGATGTTATGGGATAAGCAAACAGATATAGGCTACGTTCGTTAAATTCGACGACATCGTACTCTGAGTAGCACGGCCCATAAATTACGGTCATTTCAAGGGCCAATAAGCTTGAAAAATAGTTCATTACTCGTGACAAAAAAGTTCGAATGTGTGTATAAAACAGGTGTACCTGAAATAGCTTTTTTGTTTCTCATTTAATTTTTTCTACTTGAAGACCACAAGAAAAGTAGGTACTTTGTCCATTTTATTGATTTTACAGGAGAGTGTTTCAAGTCTACATTCAGTATTACACATACCCAGAGCTGCACTCCTGAAATTTTCACAGAGTATATGCTAAGTTTCTTGAAACTTTTAGGACATGTTTTCATTACCTTGGCAGATGTTTACATTAAATATGTTGATAAAGCATTTTAACTTCTAAATTAAGAAAGAAAGAGAAAGGGAGATAGGATTACAAAAAAGGAAAGAACAAAAACATTTGACTTAATTAATAAAATTCTTTGGAGTAACGATCACGCTAAATGAATAAGTATAAATGAAACGAAACTAGAAGTTATACACTAATGAGTTGTGTTAACCACAGGGTATACCACGTATATTGCCGTATACCCTGGACTACAGCCCTGCATATTCCTGCATATCACATAACGATGTGCTTGTAATGGACTATGCATATTCTCTTCTTTCATGAAAATTTGTTAAAAGAACTCTTCAAAGAACAGACAGATGGTCCTCTTATCTCAATTTGGCAAAAAAGGTACAAAGCACTTTCTTACCCTGTGATCTTCACTTGTAGTGTTTATTTCCACCCTTAATATCTTGAAACGTTTTCACAAAAGTCATTTAAGAAAGGAAAAGATAAAGAATTCACATTTAAAACACCTAAATGAAAATTCATATGTAGTTCCTTCCGTGCTTCTACGTCGGGAATATGAGTGTTCACTTACAAGTGTTGGATTCTAAATGTCACGATTATTTTAAACTCACCGGTACCTTTCCGGTAGGATAAATGCAGATTACTTTTATTTTCGATTAAGTCAAGTGATTGCTTGAAAGATTATGAAGTCACGCTTAAAACTGAACGATTTCAGTATGTTTCAAGTTAAATGCTTTGCCAAGCAGAAGAAATCATCTTCTGATTGAAAGAATACTTATTTGCTTGATGACTCTTTGTTTGTGTTGAGGAAAGTCAACGTGTTGGAAAACGCAACTTAAAGTTTTGGCAGTTAGAGGCAAGAGTAAATTCTAGGACAACGCCTCAGCTAGTGGTCATGGGCGATTATTTCCAAATGGCAATATTGTAGGCGAATCGAAGGATGATCGATATATCAGATATCGAATTACCAAACATTGAATATCGTTCATATCAATAAATAATTGAAAACCACATACCATTCATATCGATAAATAATTGATAATAGAATATCATTCATATCGATGAATCGTCGGAGAAAAATATTTATCAAATTGTTAAATCGTTCGATCGAGCAATGAATCAATAAATCGAAAAATTGCGCAACAAAATATAAGCTATTCTACTATTACATATATAAACTTTACTATTACATATATGGAGAGTTCAAGGTACGAGGATAACATAGATAATTGAAATAGTTTTCCGTACGGTACAATTTTCAAGGTTACTAACGACAGTAAAGGTAGTAGTAGAGTTTAATGAGAAATTCGTCTTCTTAAGAATTGAATATATTTATGGCTTTTAGGCACCTATGGCTCAAGTCAGTATAGAGTAGTAGTCAGATGCGGGAAGGAGTCGGCCAGGGCCCAAGTTGAAGATACCATCCCGGCATTTACCTGTTGTTACTAAGAAGACCTGGGAAAACCTGTAAGGATGTTGACTGCTGATATCGAACCCATGAGTTCCCGAATGCTAAGCCAACGCTCTACCAAATGAGCTACAACCGCTTGGTTTATTATTAAGATGAAACTATAGGAAGATATTCCTTATTAGAAAATAATAATAATGATAATGGCAATTGTTTATTTAAAATCATGCTACGAACAGCAGTATACACTAGAAGTGAATAATACATCAGAGCTAAGTAAATAATATATGATTAGTACCCAAACTCTATTGTACTACATATACTGTATATCACTCAGGTCATTTTCTGGATTTACAGTTTATACTCATAGTTTTTTAACAATCCTTCTAAGTATATAGTCATGGTTGTCTCTTGTTCGAAAGCATGATTTTTTACCTCGTGATGTACAAAGGCATACAGTCCAATTAAGTTTCTTCAAAATATATATTTGTATGTGATTATATTTGATTATTCAATACCTTACGTAAAGTTTCTTTGTCAATATAATTCCTTCTTTGTTGTAAATTTTCAAGGTTAAAATACTCACACAATAATTGCAATCGTGTTCAAAATATGATAGGTTAAATTTGAAACAAGCAATCTTAAAAACATTTTTGGGTGGCTTCTAAGTTGTTGGAACAACTTTTGGATAAATCATTCCATACTGTAGACATACATTCTAATTTAGGCTAACCCAAGATTTTATAAATTGAGATCAAAGTACTAAATTTGGAAAATTCTCTCCAGTGATAAAATATAAAACCCATAATTTTTCTGGCCTCGGAGACACTTTTTTTGCTACACGTTCGTTAAAATTAAATTTTTCATCAAACATAACACCAAGACCTCTCGTTTCAGTCACTTTAACTATATTTATATTATCTATAATCTATTTTATATCTACTTGCAAAATATCGAGTTTTAATAGTCTAGTTGATGTTCTCTGTGTGTTAATTTTCATTTTATTTTTCTTACACAATGAGTTAACACTATAGATATTGTTTTGCAGTGATAAGTTGTCATTCTTGCTATTTACTTCCCTAAAAATTATATCATTAGGATATAATAACAACTTTAAATTTTACACCAGCAAGCATAAATCATTTGAAAGATATTAGCCTAAGTAACAATGCTACCAAAGGTGAACCTTGTGGTATTCTATTATTTATTTTTGAGTAATTAGACTGTACAAGTGTACATGAACTATTTTCAACTTTAATTATCTATTTGTCAGTCAACTGATAAACTATTTAATAAATCTAGGAGATAAACCTAGTTAGTCTAACTTATTAATTTATATTTGTGATCACCACTGTCGAAGGCCTTGGCTATATCGATATAACTTACAGGCTCATCACACTGTGTGATCTATTATATATAT